>JASDQU010280127.1:3658-14764 GCA_032191745.1 Picea mariana
AAGCCATTGTGTTTACTTCAAACAATAAGGTGATAACTTCATTGTTCTAGCCTCATATGTTGAGTGTTATTTTGATTAGTGATTGTAAGAATCTAGTCAAGGAGACAATGTCCTAGTTGTCACATGAGTTTAACATGAAGGACTTAAGTGAGTTGCACTATTGTTTGGGATTTGATGTGAACATAGATTGTCAAAATAGAACCTTGGATAACAACAACAAAAAGTATTTGGAAAACTTATCCAAAATGGGTTATAACAAGCGAATGGTTGTAAGACTTAGTACCTACAAGTGTAATTATGTGATTAATGAAGGTTAGATAAACTATTAAGAAAATGTAAATGTAAAAATAAATGAGATAAGAGAGAAATAAAATAATATAATGAAAAAATAAAAGAAAAAAATAATAGGAGAGAAAGGACTCAGGAATGGGAGCTGGTTAGGCCTGTCAACCTTCCCATCACCCTAACTCTCCCTATTTATTGTTGGACTTTCACTTTCAAATTGTATTTTTTGGGCTAGGAGGAGAGAAAGTTGTGTGGCCATAGATCCATGAATTGCATTGTAACCATAGATTGTTGAAATAGACTAAGAAACCATTGAATGATGCTCGTTTTCCCATTTGGGTTTCTAGGGTAAATAATGTCTCATATGAAATGCTTTCTCTATGTATGTTTGATTTACTGTGCTAATTTTCTTACCACATTGATCAGGAGTCTCTTTGTATTATTAATGGCTACCAATGGACATCGAGAGTGTATGGAAGGAGAATTTATAATTAGAGTTATAAATTTCTATGTCCTCTATGTTTTCTTTCCCATTATAGGTGCCAAAAAATAGTAAACCTCCAATGTTGGATGCCCATCTAGTCCCAAAGATTGATGGTTTCCATTCCAAATTTGTTGCAATATGATTTTCTACATTAATTTTTCTTGAGAGTTTCACTGTTGGAAGTGGGTAAAAACTCCATTGTGAATTTCCATGGCTTCCTGTAGAGTTTTGAAGCTTAAATTGGTTGCATGTAGCTCAGTGAGGGCCAATATACATCCCAACAAACCTCAAAAAACCCTCCCACAATGGATAAATTCAACTTGCAGCAACTACAGGTAGTACGATAGCTCTTTCCACTCATTGGCAGGTTGTACATGAACATACGAAGGTTGTACGAGTTGACTGAGTGTGTTGGTTTCTCAACGATCCATGCGCCTTCTCCCTTGTCTATGCATTGGGTTCTTTGTCTATAGACAACAAATGAAAGTCAAATTAAACAATAAATAAATCAACTTCATCTCCCTTTCCTCCAATCATGTGCATTCTTTATAGTTGAGGTGATATATATACAAACAAATGATTTGGTTGGATTTTATGTTATCTCATTCTCATTAAGTGTTGGAGCTACACATTAATATCTATATCTAAGTTGTTTGTTTGATTATTTTTACATGAAAATGATTGAGGTTGATAGCATTCCAAGCATCAACATTGCCCATTCTCAATGCCTTGAATTCTAAATGTAAGAACATTTAGAGGGACAGTTGTAGAGGATATCTGAGTTGAATATTCTTTGTGGTTGTCTATCCATTTCAATTACAAAGAAAAGGGTGGTTCTATTCTTTATCAATGATAGAACAAGCTTTTTAATTCATTGTATGAAATGACTTCTCTACTGCTGCAACAATGTCGTTAATCATGTTTGAATTGATTTTTTTCTATCGGAGGTATACATTGCAATAAATATCAATTGAAAATTGAGTGACAATAAGGCATTATACCAATTGTTTATAGTGAGGCATTCTTCTATTTACAAAAATCGAAGGGAGAACAATCCATCCACTGGTGGATTATTCTAAAAGAAGAAAGTGTTGGTATTTGACCATTATAATTTAGAAGCAAATGTATATTCATATTTCCATTGCTTGTCTTCAGTTAATAGAGCATTGAGATAAGCATTGTTGTCGATGAGAGTGCACATTGTATTCGTGTTTTCTACTTGAACAATACACACAATTTCTCCTTCATTTCATTGTTAAGAATATGAGTGTTGGGAATGATTAGACAATGATAGAGTACAACCTATTTAATTGAGTAGAGTGAGTACAAAAATTAAGGACATATAGAGTTGGAATGTGCCACTTAGCTAGCACCTAAAATCAGAGCATTGCAAGCACAGAAGAACCAATTCATGTGTTCCTTCTTCAAAACAAAAAGAACTAAAAATGCTCATGAGACCCATATTGAGGATCTTGAATTATGTGTCCCCATTATTATTATTGGCATTGTTAGTTAGTTTCTTACATGCATGTTACACCCAAGAACAATCCATTATGAAGACAAAGATCTTTGCATAAGACTAAGAACACAAACCAAGATTTTAATTTTGCAAAGCATTCATGTTGGTGAAGTGAGTGGGATATAAGTCCCTCATTTATAGATCATAAGGCATTGACACAGTTTAATCCTTGACTGTGACACAACTACCAAAACCTTGCAGACCTAGCATGGGTAAAGAAAACAGACGGAGGTTAGAGGACCTGTAGACCATCAATGATCAACTTCAAGAAGAGAACAAGCACTTGAAGGAATAAGTACAGAGGTTTGATGAAAGGATGGCAGAGATGGAGAAGAACCTTGAGAGCTTGACAAATTTGTTGCCATTGCTAAAGAAGAAATATATTTTATGCCAATACTCTCTTATTCCAATTATGGAAGATTGGGGCAAGAGCAGAGTTCAACTTGTATATTCGGGAGAGAAGGTCATCTAGTTGGATAGATTGCGGGAGGGCATGTTCGCTTAGATGATGACTCAACTACAACAAGAGTTGGAAAAGAATAATGAAGAATTGGCAAAGGTCCAAGTATTTGTCCAAGAGCACAAAGAAGCAAAGCCATATTCCATTGCCACTATTGAAGCCATCACCATGAAAAAGAAAACTCTGGTAAGCTAATCTTTAGAAGAAATCCTCAAAAAAATCTTGGTGAATTTGAAAAGCATACTAGAGGAATTGGATCAAAATTGTTAAGGAAGATTGGATACGATGGAAAAGGACTAGGAAAGAGAGGAAAAGCCATCCTAATCCCTATTGTAGCTGAAAAAAGGGTTAAACATGAAGGCCTGGGTTTCAATGGCATATAGGAAAAGGCCATGAAATCTAAGATCATTTTTGTGAAGGAAAATGACATTACGGAGTTGGTTTGCTCATCAGAAGAAAGAGCAGTAGTACATGAAGGTGAAAACCCACTACCACCTCATCCTTCTTGGGGTGGATTACAAAAGGGTAGTGATGAGAAGAGTTCAAAGACTTAGCCTACACTTTCACTTAGAATAAGCAGTGAGAAACTCAACATGAAGAAGAAAAATAGTTGTGGGTATACATTAGGTAAAGCATCCCTTGTTTGCCACTGTTGCAGGAAGAAATTCCATAGCACCATCAACTATTGGTACTTAGAGGCATGCTCATTATGTTGGAAGAAAGGCCATGGTAAAGCATCTTATTGGAAGCCACATACCACAAGCCTAAATGATTTTAGAGGAAGAATGTCAAGAATCCCTAATCTAATAACAAATCTAGAGGCACATGAAGAGGAGTATGCCAATTAGTCCATGTAGCAGGAACATGAATTTTTTCCACCACTTCCAATCAAGTGGACATTGGGAAGAAAATTGTTGGAAAATTCATCTAGAGCTTCACCCTAGAAACCACACAACCAAGAGAACAGTGTGGAGAGTGAAGAGTAAATAGGATGAAGAGTTCCTTGCATCTCTAGTCTAAGGAGAAGAAGTTTTCCAAAGAGTTATAGCAACACAAGAGATCAACATCACCATCAAAGAGGACAACATATTGATCTCAACAACCAAGACAAACCCATTCCAATTTTTACCTGCAATATTCCACAAAATCCCCTGGCACAACACCGATGAATTTGGCTCGAAACAATCATTGGTGGATGAGGTTAAAGACATGGAGTTTAACCCTGATTCAGAATCTGATCCAGAAAATATTGAAAACAGACAGATCATCGACGCATACCCCACTACTACTGTCGCGACCACAACAATTCAAGCAGAAGAACCAGTAGATCCTGAAGAGGGGGAGCACCTCTTCCATTCACATATGTGGGTGAAGGGGACCCCATTACATTTCATTGTTGATAATGGCAACCAGAAAAACCTCATATCAGCTAAGGTCATCAAACAGTTTGCATTGTCAACAACACCACACCCGAAGCCATACAACATCGAGTGGCTTCACCAAGGATGAGATCTTCGTGTCAGCCAGCAGTGTCGCATGTCCTATGGCATCCAACCCTTTAAGGATGAGGTAGTGTGTGATGTTGTCCCTCTTGATGTCTGTGATGTTCTTTTGGGACAACCATATATGTGGAAACGCCATGTTGTCTATGAGTCTAGACCCTGTAATGTCATTATTACTCTAGGAGGTTAGCTCTATAGGATACCAAATGTAGTTCTGACTATTGTTCCACCAAAATAGTGTTGCAAGGTAATCTCTTATACTGCAAAATTCATCCTCTTCACAGTTTGTTCAAAGGATGCACAAAATACCACTACAACCATTGTAACCTCAACACCTTCTATCCAGCAAAAACAGATTGGTGAAGAGACAAAAGATATCTTTTCTTCACCTACAATGGTGCCTACACCGTGCCTCGTCAAACCCAGAGACAACAGGTTGGTGGAACAAATTCAACCCCACCAACAAGAGGTTTGTGACAGTCTTCCACAGACCAAGCAGCACAACTTCTCCAACAAAGCACGCATCTCACAAAGATTCAAGCTTAAGAAACGCTTTCCCCTCTTCCTTGGGCACTCAACCCAATGGAGACCATTGATTTCTAAGGGGGAGGACTAATCTAGGTGGATATTGATGGCCACCCACCTATTCCAATTAGCTCCTCTGATCAGTTTTTAGTTCAACATGTTCTTCTTTACTTATTTGTAATTGTGGGTTCTACACTTCTGGGGTTGTCTGAAGCCCTACACATCTTCCAGGTGGAGACTAGTGGTCGCCCACCTAATCCAACTGGCTTATTTTGAAAGTTTTCATGTCAACACATCTTTTTGTCCTTCCAGGGTTGTTTTGGGCCTCTAAACAATGTTTTTATGGCGTGCCACGGTCAAACTGTGGACAAAGTTATAGTTTGACGGCATAATGCGTAGTTTTGGAAAAGACCTTTCCAACGGGCTATCACACGCCTAAAATGGAGATCGTATGCAAAAGTTACGACCCCGGGCAGTTAATGCACTAACTTACCCAAATGGGGCCCACATGACTTTTGGCATTTCATCTCCCAGGGTTAATTTTTTGGATTTCTAGGGTTTTGGAATTCATGTTTATCATAAAAAGGCCTTCAGAACCTCATTGTAATCATCTTCTTGCGAATGAGCATAGCTATCACATCTCTTCTTAGAGATAAAATTGCCACCATTCTGGCTATCTAAAGCCCTACACATCTTCCAGGTGGAGACTGTTTGCCGCCCACCTAATCCAACTAGCTTATTTTGGAAGTTTTCATGTCAGCACATCTTTCTATACTTCCAGGGCCGTTTTGGGGCCCTAAACAATGTTTTTTTGGCGTGTCACAATCAAATTGTAGACGAAGTCAAAGCTTGACGACATAATGTGTAGTTCTCGAAAATACCTTTCCAACAGGCTATCACGCACCTAAAACAGAGATCGTATGCAAAATTTATGACTCCGAGAATTTAATGTACTAACTTACCCAAACGGGGCCGAAATGACTTTTGGCGTTTCATCTCTTAGGGTTATTTTTTGATGTCTAGGGTTTTGGCATTCATGTTTATCATAAAAAAAGCCTTTAGAGCCTCGTTGTAATCATCTTCTTGTGAATGAGCGTATTCATCACATCTCTTCTCAGAGATAAATTTGCCACCATTCTAGCGAGTCTTGCACTCTGTATTTTTACACTCTTTACAATTATTTCATTGATAGAAATCAAGTATTGTTGCATTTCTCTGTTCTGGCAATTTTCATGAGTATTTCATTAAATATATCTCCTTTCATTTTGTTCCGAAAATAATATGGATCACCATCAAAGAGGACAACAGATTGATCTCAACAACCAAGACAGACCCATTCCAATTGTTACCTGCAATATTCCAGAAGAATTTCCCTCCATGGAGATGTATAAGAGAATGGTGTAGGGAGGTCAATGATAGTCCCTTGTCCTTTTGTTGTCCAAATCTTGAGTTATTCCGACATCCTCAAGACTGTATCCTATAAATGATTTGTCTCCTACACCCATACATGTGTAGGATTCATCAAAATCCTTGGGAAAAAGAAGGTGATATGATGTCACGCTTGATGAGAAATAAAGACTCACACTAAACCAACCAGGAAAGAGAACACATATTTAAACAAGAAATAAATGACAATCACACATAGTACACAGATATTTTACCCCAGAAACTCAAAACCGAGAAAACCAACACTCCTTGAGTGTCTTGCTCCTTGTTGTCTTATATGTTCAAAGAATAAAGAGTTACATGACTAACATTGGTCTACACCTAAGACACAATTGTCATCATACTCTCTTGCTTTTCACAAGAACAACCTTGCAGCCAATTCGACTTGCATCTACATGGTCATCACCTTCATCTAAAGATTCATCAACTTAATACAATTACAACACACCTTATTTATAGGCTTTACAACATGCAAAACCCTAAATAATGGTACCCAAAAATGGTTACAAATCCACATAGATGATTTGGCTACAATCCCACGAATCTCAGGGGATTGTGTTACGGTCAACTTCAGTCAATTTATTGGTCGACCTCCAATCTATCTCCAGTCGGTTTCCATTCGACCTCTTGTTGGTTGACCTTTCAACTTCTTGTCAATCACTTTGACTTTGACTTTCCTAGTCGATCATTTCAACTTTCAACTAAACCATTGACTCAACTTGACTCATTAGTCAATTCTTCACCTAGTCGATCCACCTTGACTAGACATCCGGATGATTTTTTTTTACTACAAAGAATATAACAACCCAACATTCTCCCACTTGTTGTTTTCTTTGCTAATACAAGAGAACTTGAACTTTTTTTCACAGAACCAGGGCAGCAATGCCCATTACTTATATACACCCAGATAATTTCACAACACTCACAGACTTGGTCAAAGAGTCTATTGTGTTTTCCAAAGTGTCTACTTTCTCCAGCAACACCTTGTTACTTTCCATCATGTCTCTCATGAAATGGTATTGTACATCAATATGCTTCATCCTGGAATGCTATGTTGGGTTCTTTTCCAGAAATTTTGCGCTTTGACTGTTGTAATTTATCTTCATAGCTCTCTGCTCAAACTCAATCCCTGAACATAGTCGATGCAGCCATACTATTTATTTGCTTCCAGGAGTGGCTGCCATGTATTCATATTCTATTGTTGACAAGGCTACAACTGTGTGTCACCTTATTCATCGAGTCGATTGCCCCACCAAACATCTTGAACACATATCCACTGGTCTACCTTCGTCGATCCATATCTACAGCTCAGTCGCATCGACAAAGCCATGTACATTTACTTCCTTTTCAACTTCATCTTACCATTGGTAGCATATAGTATAATATTTTTTTCCACACAAATACCTAAACCCTCTCTTGACAACAGTCTAGTGTTGTTTCCCAGGTGTCGACATGTATCTGCTCAACTCCCACTACATGAGAAATATATGGTCGAGTGCAGACCATCGCATACATCCAAATACCAACAACACTTTCATATGGAGCACATGTCGTGTCCTGTATTTCTTCTTGTGTCTTTGGATATTGTTCAACAGTTAGCTTTGCTCCCATAGGAATTGGCACCTTGACTGGTTTGTAATCCTACATGTTGAAATGCTTCAAGATTTTTTCAATGTACTTCCTTTTATTCAACCAAATCTTTTTAACTACCCGATCTCTCTTGATCTCCAATCCCATAATGAAGTTCGTTGCACTGAGATTCTTCATGTTGAAATTGGAGGATATCTGCTTCTTCACCTTCTTTATTGTGTCCATGCTAATTCTGACTAACAACATGTCGTTAACATACAATGCTACATATATGAAATGTCCACCTTCTTCCTTGGAATATACACAGTGATCAGCCTTACTTCTCACGAATCATTGGTGATTGCTTTAGACCATAAAGGGATCTCTTCAGTTTTCACACTAGCTCTTTCTTGCCCTTTACTGCAAATCCTTCAGGTTGTATCATGTAGATTTTTTCTTCCAACTCCCCATGTAGGAACATTGTCTTCAAATCCATTTTCTCTATCTCAAGATCAAATGCTATAGCCAGAGACATTAGTACTCTAATGGAAGTTAATTTTGAAACAGGGGAAAAATCTCACCGAAGTCAACTCCTTCAACTTGGGAATATCCTTTCTTTATCTGTCGAGCTTTGAATTTCACAACTTGACCTATAATGTTCAAATTTTCTTGAACACCCATTTTCTACTGACGTGTTTCCTTCCACTAGGTAGCTATACCAAATCCCATGTCTCATTCTTGTGTAAGGATTCCATTTTTTCGACCATGGCTTCCTTCCAAAGTTTACCCTCTATCGAGTTAACTGGATTCATAACTGACATGGGCTCTTCATAAGTGGCAACTAAAACAAATGCAAAACAGAAATTGGGTGGACTATACCTTTCATCTTGTTTTCTTACTCGTTCATACCTCCTTGCAACTAGAGTCTCCATCTCTTTGTCTGATTCAGTTGACTCATCTAAATCATGGTCATCGTTCCTCAGCTCAAACACCACCTTCTCTAGTTATTTCTCCATTTGAACCCCTTCAGACTTGGAAGTTCCACCAACTTTCTTAAAGATGACATCTCGATTGTACACTATTTCCTTGATGCAGGATCCCAAAGCTTATACCCTTTCATTCCATCCTTGTACCCAATGAAAACACACTTGACCATCTTGTTCCTCTTTTCCTTGCGAACATGCACAAATACATCATAGCCAAATACTTTGAGATGTGAAAGCAAAGGATTCTTACCAAACCATACCGCATATGGAGTCGATTCGACTAACACTGATGAAGGAGACCTATTTACCTGATCAAGGAACGCTCACAAAGGTCCAGGAGCACCCATAATGCTCACAGATGTCCAAGAGGATCCATAAAAGATCAAAATTCAAATATATCAAATGCTCTATAAAATTCCATCAATGTGTAGAACTCGATGATAGTTTTCCAACGACACAAAAATCGCCTCAAACGGAGTTTGTATGCAAAATATATGGTTGGTCAAAGTTTGGTCAAACTAGGTAAAAGTCAAAGGGAAAAATCAAGGGTGACACGTGTCACCACTGCAAGGGTGACACATGGCACATGATCGTACAAGACGTACAAGTGATGTGGCATGACATATTGGAGGATGATTGGGCAGATCGTACAATCCAAGTGGACTAATCATTTGTCAACATATGGCATAAGAGAACCAATGGGAAGCCACCACGTGGTGACCCATTGGTCAATTATGGTTAGTGTTTACCAAAATTATGGGAGTTGATGGGGGTTGACCCCGTGGCCTCCCAAATCCTTAACAAACCTCTATTACCAATACACCACATAGTTGGTTCTTAACCATATATGGAGGAGAATTTATTTAACCTCTTTTAAAGGTTTAGCCAACAACAAAAAGGGTCGAGGGCTTAGCCCTTGACCCTTGGTTTTGTTTAAATGTAATATAACCATACGCAAAATTCGTGGGGCACTAACAAATTATACCATCGAAACTTTATATATAGTATATAGTTTTAAACTATATAACAATAAAACAAACCAACGTGTGGATAATGGAGGATCAAACCCATAACCTTCAGGTTATATTCCGGAGGCCTAACCAATGTGCCAATGGAATCCCTTTGTTAATGGATTCCCCAACAATTTAATAAATCGTTTTCTTATGAATTTGAACGAGGATTTTTATGGGATTCCCCAATGATTTAATAAATCATTTTCCTATGAATTTGAACGAGGAGTTAAGCCTGCACCCTATATATATTGGGAATGACTCCCATGTTTGCATACATATCAAGGAGGTGTGGATCCTGAGATGGTACGAATCCTGAGGAGGAGGTACTGTACAAATTTATCTATTTGTGTGCTAATAAAATTCCAAGTATGATGTGTCTTGATATGCATGCCATGAGGTATATAGACTACACCTAGGCAACTTTATACTCATTTTTCACGATTTTTCGCGAGTATGAATTTGAGGTCTATTTTATGATCATAGGTAATTTGTAAAAGTCTTAGTCCAAATTTTCATTAATGAATGCCATAGTGCATCGTTTGGTGTGTAAAGAAGGTGTAATTGAGCCAGTTGGGAATTTGGTCGATTTTATACTCAAACTTCCCATAAATTCGCAAGGATTCTAATGGTGAACTCATTTTCTTGATTTGAATAGTGGAATTAAGAGAGTCCATTAAATTGGCATTTTGTAATCCCATGTTGTAATGTAATTTGGTATTTTTAGATGATGGAGGACAGTCATTCTATCTAAAGGGACTTTGAAGATGAATTAATCTATCATCCATATATGTAATTTGAGTTCTTTTATTTTATGTTGTGTCATCTCAATAATCTACAAATTAATCATCAGTTTATGATTTTTTGGATAAGAAGCACATCATCATTTTTTCTGTAAATCACCTCAATACGATCAAGAATTCATTTTGAATCAAGTTAGATGATGAATGTATATATTTTAAAGGAATAAGTGGTGTCTAAGGACTTTCGTATCAAGTGGTATCAGAGCTAGTTTTGATGTGTACTTGCAATTTGTTGATGTGATGAGATCCAAAAGTTCAATTGGTGAAGATATTTAAGACTCTTATCAAGAGGACAAGATGAGTAAAGCTCTCATAAAGTTGAGGTTGCAAAAGAATATTAATCGACAAATCCAGAAGGATAATTTTGAGTTAAGGATGTAGTTGCAAGCTCTTGAGGAAGAGAAGCAGAGGCTATAATATCGACTTATATGTTCATGAGGAATTCCATACTAGTATTTTTCATGAGTTATAAAGAAAGTTGTAGATCAGGAATCAAGTATTGGCACCATCAACATCA
>JASDQU010280128.1:3222-14695 GCA_032191745.1 Picea mariana
AGACGCAATGGAAGAAGGTAGGAAAATATAGAGACGTGGAAAGACGTGAATGTGTACCTAAGTTGCAACTATCGAAAGTGACAACCCAACTTCTTTTGCCTATGAAGAAGCAAAAAAAAGAATAGAATGACAAAATATTTTAAAGATCAATAAAAGGGGCAATACTCGTGCCCTGTTTCGAGTATTAGACCTTGTGGCTGCCAACAAGGTCTTAGCATTAGAGATCGAATCTTTTTCCACTCGATTTCTTTTTTCTTCTTCATAGGTCTTGAGATGATGAGATGTTGATAGTAGTTGCAAAACGTAGGTATCACATTCATGTCTTTCCACTTTTCTATAATTTCCTTCCTTCTTCGACAGCTCAAAACAAGAGTACAAGCATTGGAAGAAGGAAGGAAATTATAAAGGTGTGGAAAGACATGAATGTGGTACCTAAGTTGCAACTATAAGCAATTGGGATTTGGCTCATTGTTGATACTTGCAAAGTATGTACCATATTCTTGTTTTTTCATTCTTCCACAACTTCCACTCTTCTTCTGAGATCTTCATGCTTTGACTCAAAAGAAGAGTGGAAGCACTGGAAGAAGGTATGAAAATATAGAGATGTGGAAAGACGTGAATGTGTACCTAAGTTGCAACTAACGAAAGTGACAACCCAACTGCTTCTGCCTATGAAGCAACAAAAAAAAAATGACAAAATATTTTAAAAATCAATAAAAGGGGCAAGACTCCTGCCATGGTTCGAGCATTAGACCTTGTGTCTGCTAACAAGGTATGAGCATAAAAAATTGAATCTTTTTCCATTCGATTTCTTTTTGCTTCTTCATAGGTACTGAGCTGATAAGATGTCGATAGTAGTTGCAAAATGTAGGTACCACATTCATGTCTTTCCACTTTTCTATAATTTCCTTCCTTCTTTGACAACTTCCACTCGTCTGAGATCTTAATGAATAAGCATGAAGATATCAGAATAAGAGTACAAGCATTGGAAGAAGGAAGGAAAATATAAAGGTGTGGAAAGACATGAATGTGGTACCTAAGTTGCAACTATAAGAAGTTGGGATTTGGCTCGTTGTCGATACTTGCAAAGTAGGTACCATATTCATTTTTTTTTGTTCTTCCACAACTTCCACTCTTCTTCTGAGATCTTCATGTTTCAGCTCAAAAGAAGAGTGGAAGTACTAGAAGAAGGTAGGACAATATAAAGATGTGGAAAGACATGAATGTGTACCTAAGTTGCAACTATCGAAAGTGACAGTTATGAAGAAGCAAAAATAAATAAATAGAATGACAAAATATTTAAAAATCAATAAAATGGGCAAGACTCGTGCCTTGGTTCGAGCATCAAACCTTGTGGCTACCAACAAGGTCTGAGCATCAGAAATCGAATCTTTTTTCGTTCGATTTCTTTTTGCTTCTTCATAGGTACCAGGTACCGAGATGACAAGATGTCGATAGTAGTTGTAAAAACGTAGGTACCACATTCATGTCTTTCCACTTTTCTATAATTTTCTTCTTTCTTCGACAACGTCCACTCTTCCTCAGATCTTCTTGAAGAAGCATGAAGATCTCAAAACAAGAGTACAAGAATTGGAAGAAGGAAGGAAAATATAAAGGTGTGGAAAGACATGAATGTGGTACCTAAGTTGCAACTATAAGCAATTGGGATTTGGCTTGTTGTCGATACTTGCAAAGTAGGTGCCATATTCATGTTTTTTTGTTCTTCCACAACTTCCACTCTTCTTCTGAGATATTCATGCTTCGACTCAAAAGAAGAGTGGAAGTACTGGAAGAAGGTAGGACAATATAGAGATGTGGAAAGACTTGAATGTGTACCTAAGTTGCAACTATTGAAAGTGACAACCCAACTGCTTTTGCCTATGAAGAAGCAAAAAAAAATAAATAGAATTACAAAATATTTAAAAATCAATAAAATAGGCAAGACCCATGCCGTGGTTTGAGCATCAGACCTGGTTCGAGCATTAGACCTTGTGGCTGCCAACAAGGTCTGAGCATCAGAAATCAAATATTTTTCTGTTTGATTTCTTTTTGCTTCTTCATAGGTACCGAGATGACAAGATGTCGATAGTAGTTGTAAAACGTAGGTACCAAATTCATGTCTTTCCACTTTTCTATAATTTCCTTCTTTCTTCGAAAACTTCCACTCTTCTTCAGAGATCTTCTTGAAGAAGCATGAATATCTCAGAACAAGAGTACAAGCATTGAAAGAAGGAAGGAAAATATAAAGGTGTGGAAATACATGAATGTGGTACCTAAGTTGCAACTATAAGCAATTGGGATTTGGCTCGCTGTCGATACTTGCAAAGTAGGTGCCATATTGTTCTTCCACAACTTCCACTCTTCTTCTAAGATATTCATGCTTCGGCTCAAAAGAATAGTGCAAGCACTGGAAGAAGGTAAGAAATTATAGAGATGTGGAAAAACGTGAATGTGCACCTAAGTTGCAACTATCGAAAGTGACAGCCCAACTGTTTCTGCGTATGAAGAAGCAAAAAAAAATAAATAGAATGAGAAAATATTTTAAAAATCAATAAAAGGGGCAAGACTCGTGCCCTGGTTCGAGCATCAGACCTTATGGCTGCCAACAATGTGTGAGCATCAGAAATCAAATCTTTTTCCATTCAATTTCTTTTTGCTTCTTCATAGGTACTAAGATGACGAGATGTCAATAGTAGTTGCAAAACGTAGGTACCACATTCATGTCTTTCGACTTTTTTCCTTTCTTCTCGAGAATTTCCACTCTTCTTATGAGATCTTCATGAAGAAGAGTGAGAGGGGGGATAGGTTGTGGGGAATGAGAGGCTATGAGTTGGGAACTATTGTTGGAGTTGGCACCAAAGAATGTGTTTTAAAGTGTTGTTAGTTAGACCCTAGTGTGGCTTGGTATCCTTTTCCTTGGTAGAGTCATAACCCCAGCTCTGGGGTGACTTGTTGTTGAGAGTGTTGTTGGAGATATTGTCATTGATGTCAACAGTCAATGTGATGATCTATTTTTATCGATGAATTATCACATATGAGAGTGTCCTTGATGTCAAACAGTGTGCAAAGATTGATAGCGTAAGATTAGAAGGGAAAACGCAGTACAGAAGCAATTTATGATTATTGTTGACCACGATAGGATCAACAATGTTCCTATGATAAACGCTCAGAAGGGATAGTGCAGAGTTGCACACAGAGAGAAAGTGTGCACCAGGGCCGAGGGTAACTTTTGGAAAATCTCAGGAGAGATAGCAGTTCCCAGAAGCGTAGATAAGGTCCAAGTCATCAGGACTCATAGAAGGATCAAAGGTCGAGACCTTTGACACTTAGAAATTCTTCCAAGTTAGGAGGATGTGTAAGCTTAGAAGGAGGAGCGACAATGGTTGTTGGATCACCAATCTTGAATACTCGATGGCCATCAAATCAGAGTCAAGACATGGGGAGTGACAATGGCCATCAGATTGGAGTGCGAAGGACCAACCACTGTTAGATCTAGTCGAACTGCAAGGAGGATAAGCCCAGGAGTTAGTCAACACTCCAAATTTGTGAAATGATCCTAGCAGTTGGAGCCAAAGGACACATGGCAAGCGATTGGAATTTCGGTGACTCGCAAACTGGAGAAGTCAAAGGTGAGTGTTGTGGAAACTCGTGATATGCGAGGTCACGGAATGATCCTATCCGTTGGACCTAGAGGACACGTGGTGGGAGATCAACATTTCGCTGACTCGCAAATCAGGAAAGTCAAAGGTAGAGTTGCAGGAACTCGTGAGGTGCGAGGTCACGACATGATCACAACCATTGGAGCTAGAGGACACATGGTGGGAGATCATCATTTCGTTGACTCACAAAATCAGGAAAGCCAAAGGTAGAGTTGCAGGAACTTGCGAGGTGCGAGTTCATGACATGATCACAGGCATTGGATCACAAAGGGTTGTGGGTCGTTGCTCTAGAGTATTTTAGATATCAGGAGTTGGAAGATTCGGGGTTGGTTGTTGGCATAGGGGTAGACCTGGGGTTCAATGCTACAACAACACACCAATAAAACCCTAACTATTGACCCTTTCGGCAACACCTGCGAAGTAGATGAATTCTCATTCGAGGTAGAGGTAAGGGTGGTTGCAAAACTCAGGTGTCTGCAACCTTAGCTGGGACACAGATCTTTGATTATATCGCTTACAGAAAATTTAGCATCAATCATTCATCAATATTCAACCCTTATCATACTTCGTAGATAGCACAGAGCATCGCATCATTCACTTAGATCCAAGGTATTTTAGCACTTAGCAACAACAAAACAGATCAGATCTAGGAGATCCGCACTAAGCATCTTCATACATGTCAGATCTAACATCCACACACAGCTAAGAAGTACAAATCATAAGAGGATCTATCTAAATATACCAAAGCATTTAGCAAAAGAAGGAATAAACACATCAAGTCGAAGCACAAAGCATAACACATAGATTTACGTGGTTCACCCCCTCCCTGGGGCTACGTCCACCAACTCTTCTTCTTTATTAGAATCTTCAATTGCTTACAAGCACAAAGCCACCAGAACCCTTCCTCGCATAGGACAGAATATCTGCGCATCTCGCTAGATCCTTCTTCCTTGTGCTTACAGCATAAAGCCTTCTATAACTTCTACAACAACTTGAACTTAGCTCTACAAGCCTTTTACAGTCATGCACAGAGCACTTACATAGTCTATTAGCACTTAACTTACATCACATAGATACAATCATACTCTACTAGATTTCTAGATGTCTATTTATACATTTACAAAAGTGGGCCTAAGCGTGGGTGAACCCATGGGCTGACATCCCTTTTCCATTACATATTCCCAAAACCCAAAATGGACCCAAAAGTGGGCTGAGATCCCATGAGCTCTGCTTCGTCTGGTGCTCCATATTCAATAGGCTTTCGAAGTCCCAAAAATAGTCAAACATAACCAAGTAACTCCAAAACTTGGTCAAGGGCCAACAAGCCCCCAACACTCACTTGTGACTCGTCCCGAGTCACTCAGGTMTGAGAAATTCTGCCTYGAATGCCTCGAGCTTGGCTCGAGCTGCTTCGACCTGCTGTAGTGCAATTGCCTCTTGCTCAATGAACTCCTGGATGAGTGCATCATTGACTGGTCCCTCTAGTCGTTGTTCTGYTGCACTCACAACCTATTCAAGTTCTACTCCTTGGTTTCAACTTCAGTGAATAGTTGACATGACTTCTCTTGCACTGGTTGAAGTYGTTGAGAGACTTCCATCACTTTACTTTGAAGCRTGTGGATTTGTTGTTGGACCGTGCGTTGCTCTGGAAACCTCTTCATTATTTTGACTGGTGACAAGGCCTTYAGTTGCGCTTGTAACATATCTGCATGCTTCTTTGCTTCTTGGAGTTGTGACTCCAATGCCTGCAACTCTGGATTCTCCGTGAGGGTATCATATGTCTGAGAGCTCCTGGAAGTCAGTTGCTTGCATTCCAGTTCAAGGGCTTTCAATATGCCAACTGCGCTACGGGCAGTTGCCTCTCTTAGGTCTCTTATATCTTGAGGGGTCTCGGGCACAGTGCAAAGTTCCAGGTCTGCGATGCGCTGCTGGATCACTCCTTCCATTTGTGCCACCTGCTGTGGAACCCATTCTTCTGTCTGGACTTCAATGACTGTCACAGAGCGAAGTGCTCTGTGAACCCGTTCCTGTACTTCGAGTTTCTATGCGAGCAACTGTTCCTTGTCTTGTTGTAGCGTTGCTTTCTCTTCCTCCCACTTAGTTTGAAGAGCAATATTTTCCCATTCTGCATTACTGCGTTGTTCTAGCAGATCTTCTTATGTCTGTGCCAAAGCCTGGGTGGCTTGCGCTGTCTCTTCCTAAGCTCATCGAAGGCGAGCTTCAACTTTATCAGTGATCTGGTGCAATTGGGTTGGCTCATCTCCTGGTTCTTCTGTTCCAATTGTTGAGGGCATAGTAGAAACTGCACGGATAGATTGTAGTGTCTACTACACTTCTTGAAGTTCAACCTTGATTTAGTTGAATACCTCCTTTTTCTTCGCTTCTTGCCTTTCTGCGATCTCTAGTGAAGCGTCATTTAGTACAACGACTAATAAGTTGTTTGGGGTTAGGGTAGTCTTAAACGTAGTCCTGGTGGTTTTAGATTTCTTCCGGGATGAAGGATTTGGTGGGGTAACCTTCCTTTTCTTGGATGGATCCTCCTCCTCTCTAGGCAAAGTAACTTCGCCTTTGTTTTGCTCAACTTCTATGCCACCTAGCTCTCCCCCATCATCTCCCTGCTCAGGTGAGATCGAAGTGGTCTTTGTCGATGTGCTATGGACAACTTTCACTTGTCATCTTTCTTTGTCTTGCTTGGTCCAGGTGTGTCCGACATAGTTTAAGGGCTATCCACATTGGAAATCTCTGTGGGGTCCGCTAGAACAAGGAGGTTCACCGACCATTCCTTGGTAATCTCCTCCAAGTCATCTTCTGTCAACTTGTAATATTACTGGAGCTGTTGTTTATGCTCATCAGCGCGTGCTGTAATATAGGTAATGTGATGGTCTGTGCTGAATTTCATCAAGATTCTAAACCTTCTAAATGTGTTCGGGGTGATGCACAATGTAGACTAGATTGCGATCTTCAACTGGTTGTTATAGGCGTGGAAGACGACATTGGACTTCCACTACTTGTTCATGTTGCTAGAGTACCATAGCGTAAAGAACTTCGTGGCTAGTGGTTCGAAGGGTTCGAAATCTGGGAAAGTGGCGCCTTTTGGTAGCTCCCAGGTGATGAAAGCGATCAGTATGAGAAGCCGACTAAAGTGGAACTCGTACCCTTGGTTTTGCACTTCTCTGCAATCAAGCTCTAGTTGGTTTACACGGTACTGCGCCCAGTTCATTTGTAATCCCTCCGCACACTTTCCTGCGAGGTCGACTATGAATCCGGTCACTTGGGTTGGTCTGTTCTTGCGAACTAGCTTGCTCATGATCAAGTGACAGGCAAGGTGCACTGTGTCGCTCTGGATAGAGCCTACCTTGTAGCCTTGCGTTCCCTTCTTGACATTGCCATAAGTTTCTTTAATCCTCTACGCTAATTCTCAATCTGAGNCAAGATTCTAAACCTTCTAAGTGTGTTCGGGGTGATGCACAATGTAGACTAGATTGCGATCTTCAACTGGTTGTTATAGGCGTGGAAGACGACATTGGACTTCCACTACTTGTTCATGTTGCTGGAGTACCATAGCGTAAAGAACTTCGTGGCTAGTGGTTCGAAGGGTTCGATATCCGGGAAAGTGGTGCCTTTTGGTAGCTCCCAGGTGATGAAAGCGATCAGTATGAGAAGCCGACTAAAGTGGAACTCGTACCCTTGGTTTTGCACTTCTCTGCAATCAAGCTCTAGTTGGTTTACACGGTATTGCGCCCAGTTCATTTGTAATCCCTCCACACACTTTCCTGCGAGGTCGACTATGAATCCGGTCACTTGGGTTGGTCTGTTCTTGCGAACTAGCTTGCTCATGATCAACTGACAGGCAAGGTGCACTGTGTCGCTCTGGATAGAGCCTACCTTGTAGCCTTGCGTTCCCTTCTTGACATTGCCATAAGTTTCTTTAATCCTCTACGCTAATTCTCAATCTGAGGTCTTTCCAAGGTAAAATTCCTGTGGGTTAGGGCCTTGCATACTAAGCCCTATGATATGATTGATCAAGGTTGGATCCACAGTGATGCATCAATTTAGCCATAGGTATCCTCTGTGATAGAAAAACAGTAAATTTACACATGCATTCACCTCCTGATGTCGTCCGAAGTGCGGAATCTTCATCACGTTGAGCAGTGTGGACTGCGTGAGGTTTTGGGTCCATGACTGTAAGATAATCTTGGAATTCTTGCCTTTGGTCCTGGTTAAGTACTTATGTGGGGCTAACATGTTGTAAGCTTTATGATCTCCAAGGTTGAAGTCACTAAATTTCAGTGCTGCGAGCTTATCCTGGTCGGCACGAACTGTGCACACCCATTTCAAAAGGTACGCGGTGATCAAAGTATACTCGAAGTCTCGAGGTACACTGTCGTGATTGATGGCATCGCTCAGAGGTGGTAGGTAAGTCAGTAGAATGCGTGACATAAGCTTGGCGTTCGCGATGTCGTCTCTGTGCTTTTTTCGTTTCTCATCAGTCGACCAGGATGGACCGGCGCGAGCAGTGGAAAGAGAGGCCTGCAACCCTCTTGTCGATGATGCTTGGATTCCTGTAGATAACCCTCGCTTCGACATGAATCTCCCAGTCATTAAGTCAATCAAAACTCCTTCGACTACTTTCTCTGCAGCGTTAAGCTCGTCCGACATATAAGTTCGAGGTCAATTAGATCGGGTGTGAACTGAATTCAGAGACTGCAATGAAGGGTATGGGAACAAGGCGACGATGACAGTGCAAAATAATCTCAAGCTTTGGGCTCAAATTCTCAGTTAGCAAAAGTATTCTCGGTGCGTGGCACGATGGACTAAATAAGAAACTTATCAATGGTCTACTTGCAACGGGTATGAGGTGTCATTAACTCATGTTCTGTCCATTGTGGCGCGGTCTAATGATCTAGTGGCGAACCATCAATGCTTTCTGACCCATTCCGAGCGGCAGTCGAACAGTTATATCGACTTCCAACGGCTATATTGCTTCAACTCGACGAAGTGGCCTATGTCGCTGGTTTGATATCTCGATGAAGTTCAAATTCTGCAATTTTTCCTTCTGCGAGGCTCCCTCTAGAATCTTTTGTAGCCTGTCGAGATAGCTCTCTTTTTACTTACCTTCCTAGCCTTCTTTTCAGTGAGTTTTGTCTCGGTGATTCTCTTCCCATTCTGATTCTTATTTTCCTTGGACATAATCACTTCGCGCTGTTGAGATTCTCTCCTAAGACTCAGGGGTAATACTTTTTTTATATCTGAGACAGATACTTTAATATTCTGTGAGTCCTCTAATGCTCTTGCAGCTTTGACATCTGGGCTTCTAGTGTCAAATAGATTTGATTTGTTCTCATGTTCTTCAATCAACTGCGTGATCCTTCTGGTCATGAAATCTATTAACTCTTGTCTCTGTTGTTCTAAAACCTTTTTTTCTTCCTCCTTTCTGGCTTGATCTCTTTCAATCCAAGGTTTTCCAAGTAACATAGTAAACAGGGCGTTGTCCTCAATAAATTTGATAATCTCAAAATCTTCCTTTGTCGAAGTTCCATTAGCATTCATAGATATATGAGTGAGCCTTCCACATAGGTTCACCAGTTTTACTCTGAATATCCCTATTCCTCTTAATGAAGGGATCATAACAAGCCATCTTATAGCTTCCCAAGTTCTCTCTGGCATAATATTCACTTGTGTTTCTTCATCAATAACACAGTCAATGTCGAAGTCTCCAATTCTTACCTTGATGCATTCTTTTTCTTTAAAGATCTCTAATAACCTAATATGTTGGTGGTCATTCAAGATGTCTTTCATCTGTAGTAACATCTTCTCTGATTCTTTCTGGGGTTCTGCTATTTATGGATCTGCCTTAGGGTGTTCTTCATTCAGATTCATTCTTTCAAGCTTAGCAATCATTCTAGGGCAATCCAACACTTCATGGTCCAAATATTTGCAACATAGGCTACTAGATCTTCCACTAGGGCATTCCTTAGCTATATCTCATCAGATCCCATCTTGTATAGTTGTCTAGTTGTAAGTGAAAAGTCTGCAGCATGCACTACCAATTGTTTCTTCTGGGTGATTGTATATTCACTAGGTTCCATTCTTGTTGATAGGAACTTGAATATCTCCATGAAGTGATCATCAATCTTTCTAATGGCCAATAATTGTGCATCCGACAGTGTATCCTCCAAACTAGTAGGCTCTTCTCCATGTTCCAACCTCGACAAGTGGTCAGGACCTTTGTTAATTCTTCCTGGCTTAACCACAATCTCAAACTCATATTCATGAAATAACATAAGCCATCTGCATATTCTCCCCCCCAACACTAGCTTGTTGACTATGTATTTCAGCATGGAGTGATCAGTGAACATTTTAAAGTGTCCTCCCAACAAGTAGTGGTGAAACTTCTACAATGCATACACCATGGCTAACCCTTCTCTCTCAATGGTGGTGTAATTAATCTCAGTTGTTGATAGCTTCCTGCTAACAAAGGATAACGGGTGGTCAATGTCTCCAGCTCCTAGTTGTGCTAACACAGCTCCTAATGCAATAGAAGATGCATCGACATGCATGTGAAATTCCTTGCTTTAATCTAGGAAAACCAGAATAGGCGCAGTGTCCTCAAATACTTTCTATCTTATAGTTTGTAATGCTTGATCCACTGTAGGATATTGGCTTTTAAACAAAAAGGTAGTTACAAAGTTCTGGGTCATACCTTCCCAATCTGCAGTGATGAAGCGCAGTTCTACTTCAAGATACCACTTGATAGGGGTTGTGTCCAGTGTGTTGATGAATTTGTGCACTCACTGCTCTTGAGGAATGTTTCTCCAAGCTTCCTTGCAACTTTGCACATGGTCCTTCAGACAACTTCGACCTGTGTACCTAACTTTGTAGCCTTCTACTTTCTCTGAAAACCATGTTGTCATCAAAGTGTGACATTGTACCCAGTCTGTAATGTTGTTTTTGTCTGTCCCCCACCATCTTGTTGGAGTTTCTTTCAAGGCCTCATCCATTGCCAACAATCTTTGTTGTGTTGGTACAATTTCTTCAAAGTCCAACAAGAATGCTTCTAAAGGATTTAGACCATCAAAGGTGGGCAAGTTACTTACTGTTGTGCCGATCCATCAAAATTCTCGGGTTAATCTAGCACATATCCTTGTAGATACTTCATACATTTTGTTATGTCAATTCTCCAGTGCTTCTTCTAAATCTAATGAACATGCGTTGTCACTTCGCCAGCTTAGGTTCCCATCCACAGTAGGATTAATGTAATCTTGTTGTCTGGTTGTTAATTTGTATATGTTTTCTAGTTCATATGCACGATCTTATTCTCTGGTGGGTTTTGTGTATCTCTGACCTTAATCAGGATCCAAAGGTTCAATGACCCTAAGGCCATCTCCTTCAAACATCATTCTTCTTTTCTTTAAATCAACCACAGTGGAATTATTGAAATCCCAATCAATTCCTAACAGTGCAAGGTAAGGACAGCTATCATCAACTATCTCAATCACCTTGAAGTCTGCAAACATCCTTACTCCATCGATGTCCACAGGGACATGTTTCAATATTCCAAAGGGGCTTACAGCTTGTTCATTAGCCATCCTAAGCCTGATAAGGGAATAGATCAACTTAGGTTTTCCCATCAGTGCCCAGGTCTGCTTCGTCATGACATTGACCTCTGACCCTAAGTCGAGAGCCACATAGTCGATATCATACTCTCCAATTTGAGTATTCAGGTGTAGTTCCTTATTTGTCCTTCTCTTTTTAGAGACTTGGTGTACTGCTCTATTCAGAATGGGATCTGTCATTCCTATCTCATACTATTT
>JASDQU010280129.1:2556-14698 GCA_032191745.1 Picea mariana
TGTTCTCTCTGAAATTACTGGTGCCTTTCGTCCTTTGAATAATATCACAATATTTTGTAATGACAAATGACTTTGTTGATATGGTGCCTTCCGACCTTTGAGTAATATCTTAATATGTTGTAATGACAAACAACTTTGTTTCTATGCTACATGATGAAAGAACATTCATACAAAACATCTATAAAATGCCTGACATACCTATGGTCTGTGAATAGGAGATCTTGCTGTGTCTTGGAGTCATAGAGCATCAATACACCAAGCACATAAAAGTTCACATGCATTGTATCGGACAACTGATTCTTGATAAGATTATTGATTTATATTGTTGTCACACTCAGTTGCAGGTTGCTCACATCTTCTCAAAACCCTTGACAAAGACTCAGTACATTCAAATCCATACGTGGCTTTGGGTTTTGACAAAGACTCGGTAAGTTCAACTCCATACGTTGCTTTGGGCGAGGGAAGTTGACCTCAGGGGGTAGTCTCTCTTCTCCTTCATGTTTTTAAGATGACTCTCCTTCAGGAAGCGATATAGTTGATGTTAATACTAAGCTATTCTACTTTCTGGAGGAGAGGATATTCCAACTGAGCTTTGCAATGTGGGTCTCGCTAAAGTGATTCTCCCAAGAGAGGACCTTCTAATTGAACTTTGCTATGTGGGTCTTGCTAACGTGATTCTCCCAAATTATGTTCCCAGTGGACGTATCCCTCATCCAAAACACCCTTCTCTTATTATTTTCTCTTTCTCAGTCTGCCTTTCTAACCTCCAGATACTCCCTCGCCGCTACTCCGCTTGATCTCGTCACTTTGCTCGCCGCTACTGTAGACTGGCTGCAAAATACAAAGAACACATGACATTCCATGGCATTGCGTTCTATAAAACCGTAGAGCTACCGCCCTAATATCACCAAACAAAGATTTTATCAAAAATAATTATTTTCTCTCTGACAGCATACCGAGCAGATAGCCTCTCTGACAGCATACCGAGCAGATAGAAGCCGCCTCGCCATGATGAAAACAGAATGAAAGCAATGAATCACCCATATAAATTGCATCGTTTCTTCCTCAATAAAAACCCTACCAACATCGGTTCTTCCTCAAATG
Source organism: Picea mariana (assembly GCA_032191745.1). Taxonomy (NCBI): domain Eukaryota; kingdom Viridiplantae; phylum Streptophyta; class Pinopsida; order Pinales; family Pinaceae; genus Picea; species Picea mariana. The sequence goes on from JASDQU010280129.1 coordinate 3,661, forward strand.
ACAGAAATCCACAATCTCACCGCCATTGTTGGTTGTTTTCTGGCCATCGCCACGGGCGGTTTGTCCTTCTGGGAAGCCGCACGGTTTGTCCTTCTGGGAAGCCGCACAACGTGTTGTTTACCGCTTACCCTATCTATCATGCCCCCCAACACCCTGAATCAATTGTCTTCGTTTTTATTCACTTTCCTCAATTTATTCCTTGTGAAATTCGCATCCACGAAGGAATATGATAACATGCATTTGAAATCCTCATGTTTACTATGAGCACCACGCTTTCTTCTATAATCGAAGGAATAGGATCCAACAGCCTTCCGGTCCTGTTGAAACCGAAGATCCTCCATAGGTAGGGGCATAGGCAACTTTTGGGGACCAAACAAAGAGTCAAGGGCCATGGAAGAGTCGTCCTTGTTGCCTGTAATGCTCGATGACTGATAATCGTAAATTGGGTTTCTTTCAACATTCTCTGTATCGTGGGAATTTTTCTTCTGTTGCTTCTCCATATCAAACTGGCTGGTCGCACTTTTATTTCTCCAGCTATCTAAAGACCGATTGAAATACATTGTCCACCCAGACTCAAAGATCTCACTGTCCATAATCCCTGCATCCTCCCTTTGCAAATACAGGCATGAAGCAATAGAAACAACAGTCGGCTCTACAAGTGTAGGGGAGAGACAACACAAAGGATATCGATGTAAATTGCATGAAACATACATGAGGAGACCGCCACATTGGTGGTCAACAAATGACCACGACATTGCCACTCAAACAACGGCCATGAAAACCATAACATAGTATAAATATCACATTGAAAAACAAACATTTATTTTTTACAAGTAATGTTATACTTTATTTCCAACATTACTTTCTAGCATTATTCAGTTCGGGAAAAATTATTAGGAAAATCTATGCTTTAAACTAAGATTGAGGTGCAAAATTTGGGTGGCTCTGCAATAACAGGGTCATTTGAACCACCAATCAAACATAAAAAAATGCTTTAAACTAATAACTGCCGAAAATATTTTTTTTAAAACTTTGGTTAAATTGCTAATATTTAAATAAGTCAAAGGAAACTAATACTGAATCAATGCATATCAATTGCTATATACCTATGCCTTCGGCAACTATAACAAGTATAGTTACAAAACAACTTAGTCCCTATGTACGAAGGGACATTTCCAATGTGCCTTTCAACTAGGTTGTTTTCCCATTCGAATTTGCAAAAAGGAAGTGTCTACTTCTCATAGATTCAATGGTTCACAGAAAAGATAAATACAACCATGATGACTTGACTAGCGCATCATCCAACCTTCTAGTTTGTCGATATATTTACTTTTTGTTTCAATGACACAAAGAATAAAATATAAGAATAGAAAAATGTATCACGTTTTGGGAGTGAGCATAGCATGTATGTTGATCTCATGCATTTCAAGATTGGTGTCACTTAATGACTTAGCTTAACCAAATTAGTCAACAAAACTAAAAAATTGAACCAAGTATAAGTCTTGTACAAAGTCCACGACGTGACAAGCAATGTTTTTTTACATTGGGTTCTAAATTTAATAGAGCTACATAAGCATGAAAACATTTACTCTGAGTAAGGGACTTCCATGCAAATGTATTTATATATGTTTTATATTTGGCATTCAATGGGCGTTGGGTTCTTATGGCACCACAAACCAAGGAGTGTATAAACCATTCAACTGCCATCGATGTGCATTGTTAATACCCTACACCTATGCATTATTTGAATACCTATGCATTGTTTGAATGGCTCATCATGCGGGTTCGAACATCTAATGTACAGAGGGAATAACTACATGTTGAATATGATCTCAACAACTCCAAGACGTCACGAGAAGAATTGATTTATATTAGGTACCAACTCCCAGTTATTATTATTATTATCGCTGAGCAAAGAATAGCACCATTGTTGCATATATAGTAAGAGGAATTGATTTCTATTAGGTACCAACTCCCAGTTAGTTATTATTATTATTATCTATGAGGAAGAATAGCACCATTGTTGCATATATAGTAACAAAAGAAGATACATGAATCTATTGATGAGTTAGTGACAAGTTGCCATTTTGGGGCTAGGGTGAATTATTGAATTTGTAAATTCAAGGATGTTGTATTTGGTTGTAGCTGGTTAGTTTTATTCTTGTTAGGGATGTGATTTTCGGTAATCATCACTTGATTTTGAATGTTCTGAAAGAAATAAAGTACTCGATATGTGGAGACAAGAGCGATACCATAGAAGATCATTGTAGGAATTCCCCTCCATGGGAAGTAAATGGTTCCTAAGTGTTGTGATAATAATGAATTTTTGTAGGCTTACTATGCCTGAGTTGGCTAGATTGTTGACCCAAATGGAACTACATAGATAATGGGACAATGAGTAAGTTTGTTGGTCCATCTCTTCTTAAGAGATAAAGCACAAGGAATGTTATTTTTTACGTCAATCATAAGCTGCCCAAATTTAGGACGAAAAGGGAATTTTTGTACCTGCATCGAGAAAGGGACTTAAAAGTAGTCTCTTTCCCTCCAACCGCTTTGGACCAGCAATAGAAAAGACTATCTACAAAAGCCAAGTTGCCATATCAATTGCAATGAACAACTTTAATAAAAAAATATAACTTTTAAGGTCACTCACTCGATAGTTCCTTGTCATCCTTTGTTCCATTCAAGCATTATTGATTGGTTCTAGCCATGAGGAGTTTAAAATATCCCTAACCGAAGCCAAATCAAACAGTCTCAAGCCAATTTGTCTCCCAATCCAGGCATAGATTTTATTTTTGTTACAGAGGAGATTATTTAGCCCTAGTGATCCAAAAAGGATCCAAAGAAGGGTAAGAACAACTTAGAACTCACAGAGGCAACTCAAGATGCTCAGAATGGCCTCAGTAGACAAAGAAAGGGAAAAAATTCAAAGTTCCCAAAACTCAATGAAAATGAAATTATTGCGAAGAGTGCGTCGCAAAATTTCTAATGATGCAAATGACTCATCAAACGGAGTTACTGATCAAAAGATATTCATGGTCAAAGTTTGGTCAACCTAGCCCAGTTAGCAGGGGGATGAGTCAACATCCGTACTGCTGATGTTAGAATCCATATAGTACAAATGGAAAGATAAAAATGTGACACGTGTCATGCTGACATCAACATGACGTCAATATGGTGACGTGGAAACCCATATTGGGCACTTCTGGACCAATCCGTGGACCAATAGGATTGTGCCACATGGCAGTCTGTATAATGATGTGGCATGATGACATGGAATGGTGAGTTGGAAGTGACGTGGCATCCGTACGATGATGTGGAATTCATATGATGATGTGGCCCTGACATGGTAGTGGATGGCATGGCCAAATGGGAGGCTTCCACGTGGCCCAATTAGGGGCTTCCACGTGGTAGGGGGCAAAAGCACAATGACAACCCGTGTCTGATTTTTGAAAAAAATGGATCGACGGGTCTGCCAAATCCAACCACGTCCTAATTGTTACAACCTTAGATAGAGCCATCGTCAAAATTGGTCGAACAACATTACAAATACAATATATTGTTTCAACTATCAAACCAAAAGGGGGAGGCCCGCGGGTTTGACCCTGAGACCTCCTCCCCACACTACGCCTTAATACTCACACCATAAACAACGGACCAACGACCCCTACATTATATTGAACGCCGTAGATTTTACTTAAGAGTTGAATCCACTGAGCCCTGGAGAGGAGGTGCGCGTGTGGTACATCGTGGGCACATAGTTCAAGGCAAGTACAATAATTAATTGCAAGTTGCAGAGGGGCACAAAAACTGAGACAAATTTTGCCTTAGGCCTGGGAGTGCCATAGTTGGATCGACGCGTGGAGACAATCAATTTTGGGTAATTCGAGGCCATGAATTCAATGGTGTTGTCTATTTTCTGATCTGAGCATTATTATGTAGCTTGATTGCAGAATGAGGTATACTTATATATTTTGCCAAATTCTTTTGCCGAGTTAATGAAAAAGTATACCCATTTGAGAGTAGTACCCGAAGACGTAGTCCATCAGGGATGAATTTCATTATCAAGTTTTTGTGTTCAGATTTGATGCTTATGTCTCTTCATTATTGAGTTTTTCCTTCTTTAATGGTGCACTTTAATTTATGCTCATTTAATGCAATTCTTTATAAGTCACCCAATGAAAAGATACCAGATCATGTTGGTATCAGAGAAATCATCTTTGACTTGAATGGTTGAGTGTGAATGCTTACTAGGGACAAGCATAAATAGGGTGAAGGAACTCTTAATACTTTCAATCCGGAAGTTGGCCATGCATCCCGAAGGAATAAAATGGAAGAAGAAGACAAGCGTGATGAACAAGAGAAAAAATTTCATATGGTCTTTTATCGCATTTCATAAATGGTTGAACGAATGTATGGGGATTATGAGAAGAGGATGAAGAAGAAAGGGAACAAAAAGGAAGAAAATGTTGATGATGATGCTTCGGTAAACCAAGGGGCTAGAGGAGATCCTCCTTAGCCTCCATCTTCACCTTCAAGTTCTAGTTCTTCTTCCTCTGAGCATTCTCATCACTCTCATCATTCTAGCCATAACGCCTCTTTTAAGAAACCATTATTAAATCTTAATGTAAAATTTTCTTTACCTATGTTTAATGGAGATGCTAATCCTAAAAAGCTAGATAATTGGATCCGACAGGTTGAAATATATTGTTGTGTTCAACATATTGATGAAGATGAAGTTAAAGTGCAATTGACTTCTCTTTGGTTGGAAGGCACTGCTCTCGTATGGTGGGAGAGAAAGCTTCAGGACAGAAGTAAGTGTGGTAATATTCTTTCCTCATGGTCATAATTTAAGTCAGTGATAAGGAAGAAATTTTATCCATTAGGGTATTTACATAAAGCAATGATGGATTGGAAAACTTTAAGGCAAAGTAAAGGTCAAACTGTACAAAGTTTCATAGAAGAATTTAGGAAGAAAGATCTTGGATTAAACATTCCTTTGGATTCTTATGAAACTTTAATGAATTATATTGGCACACTTCACAATTATATTCATCATACTTTGCTCTTGTTTAATCCCACTAGTCTTGACGAAGTTTGTATGCAAGCCACTCACCTTGAGAACAGGGGAAAGCATGTTCAAGAAGATCCCATGAAGAAACCTTCCAATCTCCCACATAAAACTTTCAAGAAGTTTAAAAGGAAGGACAAGAAGACCGCCAYAGTGACGAGAGAAGGAGGAAAGCCATCTTGCACTCATTGCAAGAAAGTGKTCACTATGATGAAAACTATTGGAAATTGCATCCAGAGAAGAGACTGAAACAATTCTGTGGAAAGGGGAAGACAAAAACTGTTGCTACAATGAAACAAGATMTTGGTTCCGATTYAGRGGAAGAAGAAAATATCACAAYGATTGKAGTACAAGGTAAAGATTCCCTTCATGCTAGATCAAGTTCCAATAATGAATCTCGTGATGATGAACGAAAGAGGAATGGATTATTTCACATAAGAGTTGTATCTAAACACACTAAGATAGATACATTATTTGATCCGGGTTCCCAAGTAAACTTAATATTTTAATCACTTGTCAAGAATATGGGTCTTGAAATGAAACCACATCTGAAGCCTTATCCTCTTGGTTGGGTATGTGATACAACAAAACTTAATGTCATCAAATAATGTAGGGGCAGGTTTGCTATTGATTCAAAGTTGATTGATGAATTGGATTTGGATGTTGTACCACTTGATATATGTGGCATAGTGTTGGGAATTTCTTATATTTATGATAGAAAAACGATCTTCTTTTGTCATGAGAACAAATACCACCTTACTAAGGGAGGAGTGGAATATATTTTTAGAGATCACAACATGGGGGTAAATACAACACTTGTTAGTGCAAGGCAAATGAAAAGACTCAATAACACTAATAAGAGACATGTACTCATGGTCATAAGAGAGAAATATGTCGGGGCATACGACGCTTTCTAAGGATGTGATCCTTCCCATAAAAAGGAATTAATTGATATTGTTTCTAAGTATGATAATATTTTTCAGGAACCAGAGGGATTACCTCCTAAGAGGGAAATCCAACATGAGATACATCTACAACATGATTCTCCTCTTTCTAATGTGGGCATGTATAGGATGTCAGTTGTGGAGATGACATAGATCAAGAATCAGGTACATGGCTTATTGGATCAAGGGGTCATCAGACCCAGTTCACCTCCTTGTGTTTTTTCGATCTTGATGGTGCCAAAGAAATATGGCACATGGCGAATGTGTGTCGATTACCGAGCCTTAAATAAAATCACAGTGAAAAATCGATACACTCTTCCTCATATAGATGATTTATTTGATTAGTTAAAAAATGTCGTTTATTTCAATAAGTTGGATTTGCGTAGTGAATACCATCAAATTAGGGTCATAGAACATGATGCACGGAAGACTGCCTTTAAAACCAAACAAGGATTGTTTGAGTGGTTAGTTATGCCGTTTGGGCTTTGTAATGCTCCGACAATTTTCATGCGTGTGATGAACTGACGTTTCCTAGATAACTTTGTGATTGTATATTTAGACGACATTCTTATTTTTAGCAGGACTTGGAATGAACATGTAAGGAATGTAAGGCAAGTATTGGATACTTTGCAAAGGGAAAATCTGTATGTAAAATTGTCTAAATGTGAATTTGGCAAGACTGCACTTGTATACTTAGGTCATATTGTAGGAGGAGGACAATTAAAAATTGATCCTTCCAAAATTGATGTAATTGTAAATTGGCATGAGCTAAAAAGTGTAACCGAGATCTGAAGCTTCTTAGGTGTAGTCCAATATTGGAGGAGGTTCATTTCAAACATATCCTTTTCATGCCTTAACCAACGTGAAGAACACTTTTCAGTGGGAAGGAAAGCAACAAAAAACTTTTGACACTTTGAAGGAGAAGATCGGTACCGCACCAGTATTAGCACTGCCGAATCTTCGACAAGCTTTTGAGATCGAGACAGATGCCAACGAATACACCATGGGTGCAATATTGATGCAATATCGTAAGCCTATATGTTACCACTCTAAAAAATTTAACCAAGCTGTTGTTAACTATCCTACATATGATAAAGAGTTGTATGCATTAGTTCAAAGCATAAAGAAATGGAAGCACTACTTGTTAGGGAAGGAAATGATTGTGCATGCAGATCGCCAACCCTTATAGTATCTCCAAGCATAGAACAAATTACAACAATCTCAACACTACAGATGGATGGGTTTTCTACAACAAGTACAAAAAGGGTACAAGTAACAAGGTAGCCGATATGCTTTCTATACCTCCTATTGCTACTTATATTATTTTGAAGAACACTTCTTTATCTCATGATAGCTATATAGAACAATATGCCATTTATGAGGATTTTAAATAAGTATATGAGCAGCTAACCCATGGTGCACAGGTAGAGAACTATTGTCTGCAGGGAAAAATACTCTACCATCTTGGAAAGTTATGTATTCCTACAAGTGAACGAGTCCACGTAATACGAGAAGCTCACACTTCTCTTGTGTCTAGGAATTTTGGGGTAGGAAAAACTATGGCTCACTTGCAAAGGTTTTGTTACTGGCCTCAAATGAAAGAAATTGTAACTAAATATGTAAAGGGGTGTGTGATGTGTTCTACTTGTAAGCCCACTAATAGAAAACTGGGGCTATACTCACCACTTCCTGTTCAATCCCATCCATGGGAAAGTATCTCCATGGATTTTGTGGGGGGTTTGCCAATGTCAAAAGGGGGTCATGACTATTTGTATGTTGTAGTGGATATGTTCAACAAAATGTGTATCTTGATGCCATGTAAAAAGAAGATCACTATTGAGCAGACTGCTAATCTCTTCTTTCAATATGTTTGGGTTCACTTTGGGTTACCCACATCCATTATCTCGGATTGAGATACTCGATTCCTTGGGGACTTTTGGACTAGCTTGTGGAGAATGATGGACACCAAATTGAAGAGGAGAACTGCTTTCCATCCACAGATCGACGAACTAAAAGAGGTGGTAAACAAAACAGTGGTACTTTTTGTTTGAGGCTATTGCAGCAAGCATCCCAAGTTATGGAATGAACAAATACCCTATGTACAACATGCTTATAATTGAGCCTTGCATTCCTCCACTAAGAGTTCACCTTTTGAGACATGTTTCAGGTACCTACCCAAGGTTCCTTTGAACTTGTTGTACGGGAGAGATACCGATGTGAATGAAGAACGGACAGAGGACAGAGCCCGCAAGTTCATCCAGAGGATCCAATAGGTGCACCAGTGAGTCAGGGAAAAGTTGGAGAAAATTCAAGCACAGTATAAGGCTCGGCATGAAAAGCACATGGTTGATCATCATTTATAGGTTGGAGACCGGGTATGACTTCACATCAATAAGGAGAGACTGAAGGGTGAAGGTAAGAAACTCAAGCCCATTCATTATGGACCCTTCACTATCTTGCATAAAAGTGGTACCAATGCTTTTCGTCTGGATCTTCTGCCTTATATGTAGATTTTCTCAGTTGTGATTGTAGAGAACTTGAAACATTTTTAGCCTCCCAGGATCATGGTTCAGGATGAGGAAGTTTCAATACCTTTATTTGATGAGTTTTCTCTTGAGTACTTGGATGAGTTACATGAATATATCATCTTGGACATAAGGACGAGGAATTCACGTAGGGGTGATGTTGATTATCTTCGAGTAGGCTTAAAGGGCACACATCCAAGCAAGGCAAAGTGGATAGAGAAGGACAAAGTGAGGGGACTCTTCCCTCACTTATTTGTTAATTGAAGAAATCTTTTGGTGGTCCAAAAATCTCTCAGTGGGAAGGCATGATCCAAAAAAGATCCAGAGAAGGCTAAGAACAACTCAGAACTAACAGTGGAAACTCAAGACGCTCATAATGGCCTCAGTAGACAGAGAAAGGGAAAAAATTCAAAGTTCCAAAAACTTAGTGAAAATGAAATTATTGTGAAGAGCGCGTCAAAATATTTCTAACGAAGCAAATGGCTCGTCAAACGAAGTTACGGATCGAAAGATATTCATAGTCAAAGTTTGGTCAACCTAGCCCAATCAGCCGGGGGATGAGTCAACATCCGTACTGCTGACGTAAGAATCCATAAAGTACATGTGGTAGGAGAAAAAGGTGACACATGTCATGATGATGTCAGGATGGCATCATTATGGTGACGTGGGAGCACCAGAGGCTGCCACGTGTCACCCAGATTTTGCACTTCTTGACCAATCTGTTGACGAATAGGATTGTGCCACGTGGCAGTCCATACGGTCCATGCAATAACATGGAATAGTGAGTTGGAAGTGAAGTGGCATCCATATGATGACATGACACTGACATGGAAGTGGATGGCATGGCTGAATGAGAGGCTGCCACATGGCAGAGGGAAAAAGCACAATGACAACCCGTATTTGATTTTTGAAAAAAATGGATTGGCAGGTCCACCAAATCTGGCGGACGATGCCAAATCCGGCCATGTCCTAACCGTCACAGCCTTAGATAGAGCCATTGCCAAAATTGGTAGAACAACATTACAAATATAATATATTGTTTCAATTATCAAACCAAAAGGGGGAGGCCGGCGGGTTTGTCCCTTGGACCTCCTCCGCACACTACGCCTTAATACTCACGCCATAACCAATTGGCCAACGCCCCCTATATTGTATTGAACGTCGTGGATTATACTTAATATCTGAATCTACCGAGCCCTGGAGAGGAGGTGTGCGTGTGGTACAGATTGGGCACACAGTTCGAGGCAAGTACAATAATTAATTGTAGGTTGTAGAGGGGCACACAAATCGAGATGAATTTGTTCTTGGGCCTGGGAGTGCCAGAGTCGGATCAGGGCATGGAGACAATCATTTTTGGGTAATTCGAAGCCATGAATTCAATGGTGCTCTCTGTTTTTTGATATGAGAATTATTTCTGCAACTTGATTTTAGAATGAGGTATACTTATGTATTTTTCCAAATTCTTTTGTTGAGTTAATGAAAAAGCCTACCCATTTGAGAGCAGGACCCGAAGATGTAGTCCATCAAGGACGAACTACGTTATCAAGTTTTTGTGTTCAGATTTGATGCTTATGTCTCTTCATTATTTAGTTTTTCCTTTTTTAATGATGCACTTTAATTTATGCCCATTTAATGCAATTCTTTATAAGTCACTCGATGAAAAGATCCTAGACATTTGAATCAAACATGAGAACAAGAAGAGCTATGGCGAGTGCCAATTTACCCATAACATGGAAATGGTCCTACAAAGGCAAAGTGAGGAATATTCAAATTAATTTGTTTAGTATTTTTTTTCTTGCATTTAAAACAATATAAGAAACAACAATTTACTACTTTCCATGATTACAAAAAAAAAGGTTAGGCCCAAATGAGTCTAGGAAAAAAAAAAACTAATGGTATTATGAGAGATCATTCACCGTCAAATACAACCTCAATGTAGTATATTATTAGTCTGTAAGTGGTATGTCTATAAATGAATACCCAATAATTATATTTTATGTTCTCTTGATCAAACGAAATATCATACTTATCCATAGAAATTAGGTAAAGGATTAAAGGGAGAGAGAGGTTTAAATTTTTTTTTTTTTTTTCCAGGTTTTTTTTTGGGTATGAAGACACAAGATATCCTTCGACTACGGAGCTATTTTATAAGGTACCATAAGGAAACATGTAGAGAAACATCACAATTATTATCACAATAATTTGCAGAAAGAAATGAAACAGTAAGCACAATGACACTATGGATCCAAAAGATGATACACTTATTATCTAAAGAACAATTTTCACTTTCCTCTTCAAGGGGGAAACCTCCAACAAAGAAGAGCTCGAGTACAAATGACTGAATGAGATGAGATTTTCAATGATTTCTACCTCTATATATACTATTTCTATTTTCTTGAGAACATTCTAGAGGCGAAACCTTCTAGTAAGTCTTCGTACATTAGACATGTTCACATTATTACACAGGCCTTATTTACTAATGACAACATTTATTACAT
>JASDQU010280132.1:0-14764 GCA_032191745.1 Picea mariana
GGAGGACATTCAATGTAAGATGGAATAGGTCCACTATATTATTAAATAAGGCCTACTATGGTAGTTAGATATCTTTTTGTGAACATAAATATAAATGTAAGAGGACTTCTTATACAATCATCGCTTTTAGAAGGTTCCTCCTCTAGAATGTTCTTAGGTGGTTGGAAACACTATATAAAGGGGTTTCAAAAATGTAATGAAACATCAATAAGTATTTTATTTGGATTTTTTATCTCATTAGGAGGTTTTCCCCTCGAAGTGGAAAGTGAAAAGGAAAGGATCCTTTCCGTAATAGGATCTAATGTATATTGGTGTTTCCCTACCTCAAGGTTTTTTGTTGGTTACTTATGGGCTGACCCAAGTTCTAACTATAGGATTACCAACTTCCCTTCTGCCATCAACCCTATTGGATACTAGAAGGTAACAAAACACACAAAGTGCAATGCATAGTCTCACCCAAGATGTCTTCAATGGGTTTTCACATGAGTCATATGTCTACAACCCTGGGATGGGATGCGTTTCTCTCTCAGAGGCATTTGATTCACTCAATTGCTGACCCTCAAATACCCATACGTTATGATAACTCTAACCCTTACAAGTGACACAACATATGACCAAAAAAATTTGTTAATCATTATATCAGAGAGTATTCAATGATAGGTAATCATATATTGTATCATNTAGATCTAAACACTAGCTATGACATTCATTTATTTAGTGTTGTTCTACAGTTCTTTCTTTAGTGCATAGTAATATAATATTTATCAATTAACATATTCATCATATAGCTTGTTAACTCAAGAAAAATAGTAAGAGATGCAACCATTCATACATATGACACAGATATACCATGATTCACACCCCTGGGGCTACATCCACAAAGATTTGTCGCTTGTCTCTTTATTTTATTCTTGCAAAATCTAGTGTTGTTCTTTGTACATTTCTTCCTTCATTACACCCGATATCCACAAATCACACAAGTATCTCAATAGGACCTTTACTCAACTAACAGACCTAATACAACCTCAAACATACACACACCAACCCCTCTCATCATCCTAATACATTTTACTTATACAAAATTGGGACAAAGCCCTTACAAAAACCCTAACCCTAAGCGGATTAGATTTTTCCACTTTCTCCTTGACTTAATCTCAGCTGGTCCTCGATTGAATTGTTGCTCCAAGTCGATGCTTGTCCACTTTCTAACTACTCCACAATAGTTTGACCACTTTATAACTACTTTTCTTGGTGTTGGTTTTCCTCTATTTTTGGTGTCGCATTTCCCTTATTTTTTGTGTGCTCCCCTATTTTCCTATGCTATCTTGAAATATTCAAAATTTCCCAGGTTTTATCACAAAATTGTCCTGCACCAACATGCCCCCAACACTGATATCGTGTCTCGTCCAGAGTCACTCACAACATTTTAGTTCTTGTTTTAGTGCTTCATACATATTTTTTGTTCGTTGGCATTGTGCTTGAGCATGGTTGCTCTTCTCCGCCATGGTGTCTACCATATGTTCTGTGACTGGAGGCTTTAATATATCCCCTCCTTCCAATCCTATCTCTTCTACCTATGATTTTGTTGCGTCAACCTCCATGACCGGTTGTTTAGTCTTGTCTTGTAGAGGCTCCAACTGAGCATGTCTTTCAATTTTCTATGCCTACACTTCTTTCTCTTCTTCATGTAGGCTATTCATCTATGTGACTTTCTTAATCTTTTCTGGCAGTGAAATCAACTTTTGTCACTTTTTTAACTCTTCCATTACTGCATGTACCTTATCTTCCCTTCCTTGAAGCTTCTACAAGCTTCCATCTTCTTGAACTTGCGTCCATAGTTGGCCATTGTGCTCCAAAAACTCTGTCATTTTTATTGGATAAATCTGTAGGTGCAGACACTAACTGATCTCCCTAGATCCACATGGATCTAGAATAAAGCAAGATAGAACATGACTCTTTCCCTAGATTTTAACTGTTGAATTAAATAGGAGGAAAGAACAAATAGCATACCTTATTATCGCTTCCTATGGTCTTTGTTTCTCCCACTTAACTCCAGTTCTCTCGTGCAGTCAAGACCAAGACAACACAAACCAACCAAAGTGAAGAAATCACAATCTATTCAACAGTCAATCTATGTATATGATCTAGGAACTATAAAATAAAGTGGAAATAGCTTTATGAGAAAGGGACATGCTATTGTATCATATTAATGGAAAGTAAAGATTACAACCTGAGCCTTGATGTCGCAAACTTCCTTTTGATGGCCCTTGGCTCTGACACACACACTTGCTCACTTTTTGCATGAAGAAGATCAACTCCTTTGGATAAACTTGCTGAAGTCTCCAATCTGTTGTAGCTTCAGTCCTTCACACAATTCTTTCACCAATTCTCCAATGAATCTTTCTTAACCTTTTCCATGAGAATTCGATCAATATATAGGAGAGAATGAATTATTTACTTGGATAAGAATGATCCCAAAATATCAGGGAATCTAGTACTAGGATAACCATTCAAATGCCATCTCATCCTTCTAGAAGATTCCCTTCTAGAAGCATCGAGAATTCATCTTTTTCCTTGCTTTAGGAAGAATTTTCCCCCTATCAGTTCAACACAGTGTGAACTTCTCACACCATGGCTTAAGGCAGCCTGCGAGAAGCAAGCATTCTCGCAGGCAAATATACTAGCAGCCTGCGAACCTTCTTCAAAAATGATATTTCTGGAAAGAGAAGAAAGTAACTTTTCTCAGGAGAAAGTTCTTATGAAGATCCTGAGTACACCATCATCAATACATCATCATGATGACCAAAATCATGGGTAATAAAATGCCTCCCAAAGTATGAGGTTGGAACCAGTGACAACCGATAGACTTTGTAAGCTACATGTGTGTGTCAGAAACTAGGAGCACACCTAATTGGAAACCTGCGAACAACCAAGCATCTGCAGAATATCATATATATCGATTATGAGGTAGGCATTCCCATACTCAGATCACAGACTGATGACATTATAGACATGGGTCATGGCCACCAATCATACACTGTGGATCCATGCCGTCAAAATATAGCATAGCCACTGGAATACACTGTGGATGTATGCGAGAAATTTCAAATACAGACGACATAGCCATGAGACATACACAGTGGATCTATGTGTCGCAAATTATACATACTCCATCGCAAACTAGATCAAAGAGATGATATACAGGGTCTTCAATCTCGTTGCCCAAAGTACAAATCTCACCATGTGATTACATGTGTTGAAGTCGAACATGGCAGAAACCACTTGATTACCGGTCATTGATGAAACCGTTAACAAGCGCAAGGGAAATCACCATTGATGTCAATGACTCCCAAGGTACTGTATTACAATCCATCGAATGTGAATGAGTGAGTTGAAGTCGAACATCCAATAGAATCTTTCGATCAGAGGTCAATGATGTAAACCCACTATCAAAAGCGAGGAAACCTGCCATTGAGGCATGCAAGCTCGAAGGTACCAAATAATTTCTAAGTCTTGATTCCGAATAATGAGATGAATTCAATGGAACAAAACTCATCATAGGAGGGCCTTGATGTATCCCCCATCAATGACACAAAATGAGTAACAGATTTTGAAGGTGAAACAAAGTATGACATGAATTGGACTGGACACAGGGAAGGCCGACACAGAGAGAATGGATAACTGCATATGGCTGACTCAATATATTTTTCAGATGGACTTCTCTTGAACATATGAATGACACGACCAATGATTTGGCAGGATTGACTCAAAGACGACACAGGGAATGACCATGTAATAAATCGAATGAGAGACAAATGGATTTCCCAAACCAGCTTCAAATGATGAATAGGGGGTGTCATGTTCAAGAGAGACACTTACTACCAATTAATACGAAGATGAAGACATATCCATTTCCCAAATTTCCCCCCACCATTTCTGGTGAGTACCTCTTTATTTTTACGTAAGCTTGAGGAGGATAACATATGCTTGTTGATGTAAGCTCATCCTTCGGACGAGTCCCTCAGAGTATGTTTAATGAACCCTAAGAAGGAGTGGTTTGATCCCATCATGGGTCTGTCAATGTTTTTTTAACGAGTCCAGAGATAGAAAACTCGAAGGTTTTTCAAGATTATAGAGTTTGGAAAAACACTTAAAAAAGAACTCTCTCAGTTCCTTTTTCGTAAAATAGTCTGAATGAGACTGAAAAAGAGATAAATTATTGCTCATCATATGCTTACTTCAAATACTTTATCGAGAGTGAAAATAGCAAGGTCACTCAGTGATCTTTTCAGGTTTAGAGAGTCTGAAAAGAGCTTAAAGAAGACTCCAGGGGGGCTCCTTTTTCGTATAACCTTGTTGAGCCTGAAAAAGTGATAAAATTACGCTCAATCGTGTTCTCATGTATTTATGAGCGCAAGAACGGACAAAGACCACGCTCGATATTTTTATATAAAAACCATTAAAAACAATCAAAAACACACGATAACAAAGAAAAACATGTCCGTATCCCTGTATTTGATCATCAAAGTCATCACGCCTGCAAGAGTTACACTCAACATGACATTAGGGATTAGGGTTTAATCGATAAATAATCACAAAAAACCAAAATGATATAGTAAAAGTAAATAAAAGGAGTAAATACTCTTTTTACCATATCATTTTTACATTTCCACTATTGAGCTCAAAAAACCCCTCTTTTACCCTCCAAGTTTGACGTCAGATTGCGGGAGCTACGAGAGACCATTCAACTAGTCGTTTATGACAGTTAGGTAGGCTCTTCATCCTTAACACTTTCATGGTTTAATTTTGTAATTTCATTGGTTAAATTTTCATTTTTAGGTTGATTTTCAAAGCCCTACATGCGCATTGCCATTCTCGCAGGCAGGCTATACGGGGCCTGTGAGAATGATGCATTCTCGCATGTGAGCCTAAAGCCACCTACGAGGTTCTCGCACTGTGCACACAGGGCACCTGCGAGAACCGCAAAGCCCAATTTTTTTTTAAATTTTTACCCAATGAAAAATATCCAAAGCATGAAAAAAGTTGTTAATCCTCTTATTGTGCTCCTTATGCAGATAATTGGCCATCAACATGGTGCTTGAGTGGCACGAAAGGGAACATGAAGAGGACAATGCAATGGCAGAAAATCATCCACCTACCATAGCTGCTTTGAGAGACTGTGGGATCTTGAAGTACTTTCGCATCCCGGGCATGAGGGCCCAAGTCAGACTATTAGAGTACTTGGTGCGTATGTGGGACCCTCATCAGTAGGTGTTTCATGTGGGGGTCCACACACTGTCCTTAGATATTGAGGACATTTACTTTTTGACTAGTTTGTCATGGCGAGGGTACTATGTGAGACTGACTGGAAGTAGAGGTGGTGGGCTAAAGATGAGTGAGTACTGCAATTTACACTACGTTCCCGAGGCTGAGAGAAAGAAAGGAAAAGTGGCTATATGGGGCGTACAAGAATTAACCCTTCGTACTATCCTTTTAACTATAGCTCGGATGGCTGGGAGTTATGCTCCTCACATGGAGTTACAGAGTTACTTCCAGTATGCTATTGAGTGTACTGAGTCTCGAGTGTTCAACTGGGTAGATGTTGTGCTTCACAGTATTAAAAAGCAATTGACCAAATGTAAGCGAGGTGACCTGAAGAAATTCAGGTACGGATCTTTATTGGTATCCTTCTTCCTTAAGCGGGTCCCATTACTGAGACTACAGGTGGAATGGATTTTACCGGCTCCCAAGGATCCGTGGATGCTGAGATGGTGTCGGCTCATGGCCCTGCTCGTAGCAGGACCGATCATAAAATATGATGATACTTTATTTGACTGGCTTCAACCACAAATGTTGATGGTTGATGACTACGCTTATGTTGGGCTGGATTTCCAAGGAGATCCAAATTTGGTATTGCCAGAGGATTCTCAGTGGGGGGACCTTGGTAAGAAGTACACATGTTTTTTTTTCTTTTCAAATGTTTTTGTGAATTTTTATCATATTCAAATGTTTTTGTTTTATACATTTATCCAAAGACTAATACAAAATTGTTTGTTGATAACACAGATGTTGGACCTTACAGACCTCCTGGTACTTCTCCCATCCAAAGGCGAGGAGAGGTAGCGACAACACCACAATTTGTTGAAGATTTTCAAGTGGTGGAACAAAATCTAGAGGGCCTGACTGCAAACATTCCAGACATGACTCTAGAAGAGGTTCCATGACGCGATCAGCGTCATATTGTAGAGGTATCAGCATCTATGAGTCAACTTCTCTATAGGGTTGCTAGGGAAGTCGTGTGTTACCGTGAATATCATCCATGACATCACTAAGCTTCAAATTTTGACATTTTGGTCTTCGGACAAACTTTTTGTAAAAAACTCTTTTGATCATTATATATACAGATGGCTTCTACCGGTTTACCTTATATCGTGTGAATTTTTGATGTGGTTTATTTATAAATGATTCAAATGTCTGTCCAATACATAATTAGCCAATGCATCTGTTAATGTATTTAGACATCTAGGAATATGTTGATATTCAATGTAATCGAAATAACGCTCCAAGAGGCGAATTCGCAAATACACCTGTAATAAAGTAGGACTTCGAATGGTATAAACATTACTTAACTGTAGTACTATAAGCTTCGAATTGAGACGCACAACCAAGTGACGAATTCCGAGCGAGATAGCATCAAACAATAATTCAATAACGACACTATACTCTGCAATGTTGTTGGTAGCACGACCGAGGCACACACCTCATACGGAGACAATTTCATTTGTAGGGGCGTAAATTGCCCACGTAGCAGAAGCAAGGTTCTGAGTACTACGGCTAGCACCATCAATGAAGCCAATATAGGGTAGCGAAGACTCTGACATATGGAAATCAAACACAATGTCACATAAGGGTAGAGACCAGATAACGACAAAAGAAAACTATAGTAACACACAAAAAGTATGATACATTAAAAATACAAGTACTTGTGCACAAATGATTTAGGCATAGTACTTCTTCAAGTACAACCCATTCCTGGGTTCACTCAAAGGGATACCATCGTAATCTACCAACTCATATGCTCCTTTTTCCAAAACTCGACAAACGATATAAGGACCTCACCACATGGGTTTGAATTTACCATCTCCTAACAAATCTCGATCCTGTTCATAGAGAAGAACAAGATCACCTTCGGAAAAAATGCGAGGCTTGACATGCTTGTCATATTGGGCCTTGACATGTTTCTTCTGGGCTTCTATTACTAGGGTGGCATCATGTCGAGTTTCATCTAATCACATTAGATACAATAGACATTCTTCTTCAGCATAAGTGTTGGGTAGGAGTTCAACAGCTAGCTTCAGAGAGGGTATCTCACATTCTATAGGGAGAATGGCTTCCACACCATAGAATAACTGAAAAGGTGTAAACCCAGTAGTGGACTTAACAGATGTCCGGTACGCCCACAATGTCGAAAACAACATTGTGTCCCAACTTGTTTTATGGATTCCTATCATCCATAAGAGAATAGTTATGACAACTTTGTTGATCACTTCGACTTGGCCATTAGCTTGTGGATAATAGGGCGTTGAGTTATCATGGCGAAGACCCAACTTTTCCGTAAGTTCAAACAACATAAAATTCCTAAAGTCGCTACCATGATCAGTGACGATAGCTTGGGGAACACCAAAATGAGCTATGACGTGGTTAAAAAGAAACAAGGCTACAGTCTTTCCAGTGTTGTCAAATGTCGACATCGCCTCGTCTCATTTCGTAAAGTAATCAATGACTACAATGATGTAACCATGCCCCCAGACCAAGTGAGGGTGACATGTCATGAAATCGACGCCCCATTTCACAAAGGGACCAACTGAGAGCACAAGATAAAGAGGAGCAGGATGTGACCGAATTTTCTGGTTGTAGGTCTGGAAGGCATGACATTTTTGAACAACGGTGATGCAATCATTAAACAAAGAAGGCCAAAAATACCCTACTCATAAGATATTTTGGGTAGTAGCATACCCAGACATATGACAACCACATGCTTCGGAATGGCAGTCATTCAGATCTTTCTCGACTTCATCGAACGTTAGACAATGTCAAAAAACAGATTCAATCCCCCGATGGTAAAGAGTATCCCCGAGGATAATGTATTGATGAGCTTGATAGCATATGCGACATTGTTCAGTACTAGACAAAGTAGGCCAGAAAGTCTGGGTTTGGAGATATATAATGATATCCCCATACCAAAGATCGTAAGTGCTAATAAGGAAAAGAGATTCATTAGGTAATGAATCCACTGCTACATTTTCTGTTGCAGAATGGGGAAAATCGCATATCAACTCAGCAAAAACTAAAGACTTCTTAGACATGGCGCGATCGAATTCCAGGTCAAACTCTTGGAGTATCATAATCCATTTGGAGTATTTTCCCCCTAGCAATTGACATCTCAGAATATGTTGCATAGGGTTGCAATGAGAAATCACCGTAGTTTTGCGTGAGAGGATATAATGCTGGAAGCATTGAACGGCTTGAACGACAGCCAAGGCCAGTTTCTCGACATGTTGATACTTGATTTTAGTTGATGTGAGACTTCGACTCAAGTAGTAAATAACATGTTCGTCATGTGCATCATCCTCTTGGACAAGAACCATGCCAATAGTGTACTCCGAGGCAGCAAGATAAAGGAAATAATCGTGACTGTAATCGGGAGGAAAGAGAAGCAGCGCTCGCGTTAGGGATAACTTCAAAGCTTCAAAAGCATTGTTGGAAATGGTATCCTAGATGAACTCTGTAT
Source organism: Picea mariana (assembly GCA_032191745.1). Taxonomy (NCBI): domain Eukaryota; kingdom Viridiplantae; phylum Streptophyta; class Pinopsida; order Pinales; family Pinaceae; genus Picea; species Picea mariana. The sequence goes on from JASDQU010280132.1 coordinate 8,792, forward strand.
CCTTTTTTAATAGCCACGTAAAACCACGAGTTATCGCAGCGTAATTAGGGATAAAACGATGAAGAAAGTTTGCTTTCCCCTACAAACTTTGCAACTGGTGAAGTGTAGAAGGAGGAGGGAGATTAAGGATCATCTCAACCTTAATAGGATCCACCCGGATCCCTTGATGTGAAACGATAAAACCTAGAAGACGGCCAGATTCTATGCAAAAAACACACTTAAGAGGATTTAAACGTATACGATAGAACCGATAGTGAACGAAAATGGCATGGAGGTGGGTAGGGTGATCGACTCTGTGCATAGAATGAGTGGGTAAATCATCCAAATAGGGTTGAATGATGTGCTTAATATCATGAAAAGAATAATACATAGCACATTGAAATGTTGCACCAGCGTTCCTGAGACCAAAAGGAAGATTCTGATAGGCAAAAGTACCCCAAGGACAAATAAAATCAGTCTTATGTTGATCCTCGAGAGCAATGTTAATTTGATTATAGTCGGAGAAACCATCCATGAGAGAGAAGATTTCACTTCTGGCGTAGTCATCGACAATATAATCGATGAAAGGGGTAGGAAAGTTGTCCTTTGGACAAGCTTTATTAATATCCCTATAATCAACGCAAACACAACTATTTCCTCCTTTTTTGTCAATCGGGACAGGATTGGAAACCCAATCTGTAAGAGCCACCGGATAAATAAAGCCAGCTTTCAGAAGTTTCTTGACTTCGAGCTTTATAGTAGCCTATTTATGTGGGTGAACTGGATGAAGGCGTTGTCGGATGGGTTTAGTGCCGGGGTATGTCTTTATCTCATGTACAACAATTGCAGGGTCGATACCAGGCATCTCTTCGTAGCTCTAGGCGAAGATGTCACAATTTTTTTTTGAAAAGAGACGTATAGGTGACGATTTCGTCGGAAGAACACGAAGCTCCAATATGGACATTTTCAACAATCCTAGGTTTAATGGATATGTCAATGGGAATCATGGGTGAGATATTACTTAAGTTCCCTTCCGCAAACACATCGTGTGTAGTCGCAGGAACCGTAGAGATGACAACAATGGTCAACGGAGTCAAAATCCGTTGGTAGTTCTCAAGAGTGTGTTGTTCCAGAAAGAGTATGGAACGAGGATGCCCATCATCCCAAGGGGTGTCCTCCATGACGTACATGATCATCTCGTCAGTGGGAAAAATAACATGAAAAGGATCAGGAGACAACTTATCAAGAGAGGGGGTAGAAGGTGTTGTTGATTGAATGGCCTGATAGGTGGATTCAACCGAACTTAACGGCATGGCGTCGCCGAAATGAAGATGATCTCCAGGGTCAGGGAAAATCCAAGGGTCGTGAGACGCAGGAAGTTTGTGAGGCATAGTGGAGATCATGTTGATAGAAGCAACTGACGAGCGTGGAACATCGGGCAGTGGAATGGGGAAAGTAACCATTAACGAGGAGTCCTTTAAAAGGCCTACACCGACATTCTCATAACCCGGCGGGGTTTTAGCAATAAACGGTATGTTTCCAGTATGAGTATCGGAATTGAAGAAGGCGAGTTGGTCGATGGTAACAACCTTTCCTTGATGAGGAAAATGTACTACATGGAAAAGTGTCGACACAACGGCACACATGGAATCAATCTAGCAACAGCCAAGCAAAAGATTATAATCAAGGGGAGCGATGAACACTTCCACTTCAACTTGGACCGTTTTACCTTCTAACATGATCAACAACGAAGGAGAAACATTGTAAGGCTTAAAACCAGAGCCATTGAAGGCTCTAAGAGTGTTTTGTGATTCATTCAAGGAAGGAGAACCAATGGCTTTCTAGCAAGCAAAAGACATGACACACGTTGAGGCACCCTCGTTGATAACAGTTCGACAAATGTTTTTGTCAAAGACGACAACTTGTATCTGGAATGCGAGTTGAGGGGGTAACCTTGGAATGTGATCATCTAAGTCAAAGACTATTAAATTCGTATCCGTTGGGTCAATTCCACCAATAGCTTTCAACAGTGCCTTCCATTGTGCGGGACAAGTTTGAAGGACTTCAAGGGATGACATTGCAGAAGGTGCTTGGGCCATATCTTCAACAATGTTGTAGTTCTGGGCCGCACGAGCATGAGGATTGAAAGCTGATTTATGAATGACACTCTTATCGGGGGGTCACAGAACTGTGTCGAGGCTTGTTCATTCAAGATGAAGAGGACCGTTGGTAGGTGGAGTAGTTGGAGAGGGTTGTACCAAAGCAGGAGGTAAATCATCAACCTTCTCCTTAGATGGAGAATAATATTTGGCACGAGTCGTGAGTGCAACGTTGTTCTGCTTAGAATCACCAGTACACATCAAAACATATGATGTAGTAGAAGTAGATGGTTGATCATGAATGACCAACTAAGCCTATTTTTGAGACGGGAAGGGTTGTGACAAGACAGCCGGTGTAGATGGTTTTGGAGATCCCTGAAGGAACTTAGTGACCTCGGCACGTCATGGACAATCCTTCATGTAGCAATCATCACCACAGATAAGGCAAGGGTATCGTGGTTTGCGCTTATCCCGATCATCAACAAGGGTAGTTTTGGGTTTCTCTTCTTAAGGATTATTTTTTCCCTTATTATTATTGCCTCTCCCCTTTTTAGATTTGTTTTCACCGGTTGGGGTAGATTGAACCGCGTTTACCTCAGAAGTTTTACCAGTGGGAGGGGTGGAAGACAGAGCATTTTGAACATTAGAAGAAGCAGATTTAGGTGTTGTGCCTAAAACATAATGTGCTTGATCTTGGGCAATACCAATCACACCGTCAGCTACATGGGAGGCAGTTGGAGCAGTTGAAGTGCTAGAAGTATTAGGATGAGTTAAGTCAGGGAGTAAATCGTAAAGTGTTCCCGTTTGTGAGTAAATGAGATCAAGATACTGAGCATGACTTATAGCCTAATCTTCCGTAACAATGCCACCCATGGCAATGTATTTACCGATTTCGTTCACAAATGATTTTGTAAACCATTCAGCCAATAACTGATCAGAGAGTTCAAGTTTAATGAGACATCGTCTCCTTCGCCACTCATGGATGTGATCAAAGATATGAGTGCCTTTAGTCTATTTGAAAGAAGTCAAGATCTCATTTCTGGTGTCATAATGGATTGGTAACTGGTAATGCGTAAGGAAATCCATAGCTAGGGTGTTAAAGTCAGAGAAGAAACCTGGTGGCAATTCAATATACCACTTCGCAGCAGAACCGGTAAGGGTTCGTTGAAAAAGACATAAATGAATAGAGTCATCCATCAATGAGTTGGATGAACACCATAGGTGAAAAGTCATAACGTGATTGTTTGGGTCCTCTCCCACTTTGCCTTCGAATTTAGGAATGTCCGAGGGAAGCTTGGCTGGGATAACAGGCCATTGGGGAGAGTGACGAATAGGATCATTTAAAATCCTAGACAAATCCGGAAGATCCAAAGTGGCAAGAAAAGGTAACTGTCGATTCACCTGCAGGTACTGGTGGCTCTGGGAGGAAGCCCCATTGACAAACCAGTAGGACCATAAGTAGTCTACATATAATGTGAATATCCAGGAATATTTGGTGGTGGTTGGACAAGATAGTATCTCATCGGATTATACCCTGGAACAGGAGCTTGAGTTTGAGCAGTCGACCCCCAAATGGGATTAAATGAACCGGGATATGGTTGGCCCATGCTAGGGGGTGTTATGGACACAACTGGAAACTACTGGCCCCCAGTCGATTGAGGAGGATTTTGGATAAACTGATTCCAATACTGGGCCAAGGATGGAGGTATGTTTTTCCCATAAGGAGGGATTGGTCTGCCTATTGAAGGTGGTGTTCCAATTTGATTTTTCCAACTAAGATGGGGTTGAGTTATATTACCTTGATGAGATTGTCCACCAACCAGAAGCTGATAATTTGGAGGGAATGATGGAATAGCGCCACTAGGATTAGGATTTCCAGTAGAAGACGAAGAAGGTCCTCCAAAAGTAAATTGAGGGAGTGTTGGAACAAAACTGGGAAGGAAGTGCCCAGAAGAAGGACCACTAGGAGAGCTAGATGGTGTTTGCGTAGGAGTATCAATAGAAGCATTCAATGCACAGTATCTAGGTGGTAGTGTCGGATTGACATTGGCATTCGTGGAGTGTTGATGGGAGCAAGAATAACCGCAGGTAACCCAGTTGGAACACTCATAGTAGCTACAAGATGAGCCATTTCAGCAGGGACAGTAAAGTGATAAGCAATAGTCAATGGTACTGTCTCTAGATTAGAGATTTTGGAAATCACAGGAAAATTGATTTCAGAAATCACAGGGGAACCTGGACCAAAATGGTCTCGTTGGAAAACACCTGTAGACCAAAAAGGATCTTGGCCTTCTATGCCTGGAAAGGGTCCAACTGGTGATCCAGAATAGGTAACAACTAATTCTCTGAAAGAATTCAGTCATCTAAAAGGTCACTGAGAATCACTGTGAAGATGAAAGTCCTCTCGAGTATTTGTAATTTGAAAATGTTCGAGAGAGTCAGTTCATTTCACTTGTGGTGTGGTGACGACTGGGACTTCACTCTGCTAAGGAGAGCCTCCAGGTGTGCTTGTGGGCAAGGGTTGTGAACCTTCCAGATGCTCTGGAGATAAACCCTACACTCTACATGAATGACGTGGAGGAGCTATTGTAAACGAGTGACAAAATTCACGAAGAAAATCCTATGGTCAACTCTGAGAAACAAACAACACGCACTAGTAAATAAAATTTAGAAAGAAACACCAAGAAAACAAGACCTTCTAATTTCGAAGCCACTAGTTGGTGATGAAATCCAACGTCGCAGCAATGAGATGAGAAGGGGCTGGGCTAGGGTGGAAAATTTACGCTAACGACCTGCTTAACGGAGTTACACCCTAGTGCAAGCTCCCACACATAATCGTGGGTATACCTGTTACACATCCAAATCACTCAACTGGATAAGTGTCGCACATACCTCTCTCTTGTCGCAAGTGTCGCAACTCCTATACAACTTGTCACAAATGTCACAAGTGGGTTATAAGGGTGTCGTAAATACTGTTGGATTATGTTACCCTAATGACGACGTCACAGAGACACTTAAAACACCTCATTTACTCAGTTTGAAGGAAGAAAATTGGTTTACTAGAGTCAAACATCTCTTGACACCTTGGAGGGCTTCACAATCAAGGTTTTGGAAGGGGAACGCTCCTCAAACACTACTTGAGGAGCGCTGGTGCCCCTCCACCATGTCTGAGAAGCGTTACAACACTTTTCCACCCCTTTGCAGGAGCGCTATCCAATTCTGAAGCGCTGGCGCTTCTAGGGACCTTTCTGGGAGCGTTATAACGCTCTGTGGCCTTCTTCAAAGAGCGCTCCCTATTCTGGGTGAATTGTTAAGCCCGTTGAGGAAGATAAGGGGAGAATCATTCGAGTTTAGGAGGCTGTTAAGCTCGAATTCTTGGTTTTGTCAAAAGATCTCTCAAACCAAGGAAGAAGTTCCTAACTGGTTCTAAACATAACTTGAGTGGTTAACCTCTTCCCAACCTATATAAGCAAGCTCTAATGGTGAAGAGAGGGGGAAGAAATGTATATGTGAAACTTATGATGTTGGAGGAAATCTGCAGTCAGCTAGAGAAGAGCCATCAATGCAGCTGCTGCCATCCAGGTTGTGGATCTTTCAGACAAGGGTTAGACGAAGAGGATCTGACGAAGCTGTCGCATTCACATCTACGATTGTAAGTACTGTTGTCGTTATTCTCATTAATATGACATTCTTGGCCTGTTTCTTTCTAGTTTGTGTTTGATGCTACATGAACTTATCATTCAGTGATAGATTTGTTTTCAAGCTAATGTCAATAGAGTAGGAAGTGGTCATATCTTGATTTGTCCACAGACATCAACGAGAAGCAAAGGATTGGAGTGCAACTCGGAGCGTGCAGGGACAAACGTCGGTTAAAAGGTACTTCTGTTACTCTTCC
>JASDQU010280134.1:4892-18209 GCA_032191745.1 Picea mariana
GGACATTCCCATAGTGTGGCTATAGGAAGTTCCTATAACATGGCTACAAGAAGTTCCTGTAGCATGGCTACAGGAAGTTCCTGCCTCGTGGCTGGCGAAAGTTATCGCAACGTGGTCATGGGAAGTTTGTAGTGAATTAGAAGGTATCCATTTGTAGCTAGTCTATAGGAGTCCATGTATTGTGAAAAATATTTTCAGAATGGCTGTGAGATAGCTACATAAATGTTTGTAGCATGGCTGTGGAAATGACAACAAATAAATATGTACTAGAAGATGAGTCTTCGAAAGAAGAAACCTGTAAAAATGATACTGAAAAATGAAACGTTAGGTAGGTTAAGATATACATGCATACATACATACATACTATTGGCGTGGGTGGAAAAGAATGTTCAAGGCCCTAGATCAAAGTAAGCAATCCAACAAAACCCTATATATATCGATCCTTTTGGCATCACTTGCAAGCAGGAAAAGTCTCACCCGAGGTATCTTTATGGGGATTGTAGAAACCAAGATTCCGCAGTGGTGAGGGAAAGAAGGGAGGCGTGCTCTGTCATACCTACAAGATCCTTCCACGCACTAGATCCTAGTTAACGTGACCTTGTTACTTAATTATTTATGCATATCAGTCTCTATTATTATCATTTAGCAGTTAAATATACAATTAAGGTTACTGCACATGAATCTATCAACAATATCAATAAAGATAAGAATTCATCCATAGTGAAGGTAGGAATTAACACCATACATACATTAATTAACACAATAAAAGTATCAATAATCATTCGACAACATAATTTGACACAGATTTACCATGGTTCACCCCCTCCTAGGATACACCCACAAAAGATTTGCTTCTTTATTCTAGTTAAGGAATGTTTCTCTTGCTCTGTGCTACAATAGATGTTCAATAGAAATTACTATGCTTATTTTCATGGATTCTTACACATAACACCTTCCAATCACAACAACTACTCAAAATTCTTCTCTGGTTCATCTTCTGTCGCTTCTCTTCCACTACTCTCTCTACTATCACTGCTGAACTTCTCCTTTCTTTTTAATATTTAGGTCTTTTTTTCTCAGGTTTTCTTGCCAGCTCATAATGAGTTGTCTCCCACTCATTCTTGGTTGGATAAACCTCATTATGAGTTGGATACAAGTCATGCTTGACTGGTTTTACCATATTTTGTGCTAGATATTTCTTCTCGTCCCCCATCTTCTCCTCTTTCCTCTATCTTATTTCTTGATATTCTTGATCTTCTTGATATTTTAGCTTCTCTCTATGCCTCGTTTATTCTCATTGTTCTCTATCCAACCTGTCTTCCCAATAGGTCCCCAACACTCACCTGTGGTTCATCCTGAGCCACTTAGACCTGTTGTGTCATGATATTCCATGCCTTAATGAATTTTTGGAGGTTCTCCTTTGTTTTTTGAATTATTGTTGTGATTTTAGCTTCCTTGTTCACAATTTTCTCCATTTTCTATGCTATCAAGATATTTAATTTTGTCTCAGTGTCTTGTGCTACTAATTCTGTGCTAGTTTGTGCAGTAGCTAGTTCTTCTAGTACCCTGAGTTTCTTGTCCTATCACGGTTACAATTCCCTTATGATATTTCACTGGTCTTCCTTTAGTTGTTCCACCACAAGGCATAGTTTCATGTTATCTAGGAGTGTTGTCATTGTTTCAGTTGGTGGGAGAGTATTTGTGCGTTCCATAGCTTGAATCACATGTTCCTTCACAAACCTTATTTTCTCATCCATCGCTTGCAGCTCTGGGGTGTTTTTCATCTTTGTATACATGCATGTGACTTTGTCACATATATTTATAAACTCATGTTTCAAGATTTTAATCTTCACCATCGCTATCTACGCATTCCTTTCCTTTTACGTTCTTTCTTCCGGTGGTGTACCAGGTGTTGGGTGTGACTCTATCTCTGTGAACTTCCTTCAAATTCCTTTAATGATCTCACTAATCTTTCTGACTTGTTCTTCTATCGCGGCTTATACCACCATTGGTGCTTCTGGTACTTCCTTATATAACCATTGTTTTTATGACTTGTCCTTATCCACTTGTAACTGTCATTTCATTCATTTTTCATACCTGAAAAGTATCTCTTTGTGTGGGATAGTGAAATTACTACTGCATACTTGATCACTTTTTTGTCGGGTTTCCCTGGTTAGCACATTTTCCCTTCCTTGTGATGTTTCCATTGTCATTTTGTATGCACTTATTTTTTTCTCTTGCGCGGTTCTTCCTATTGTGTAGCATGTCGAATCTCTTGGTAGAGTTTTAGTTGACTTCCATTCACCCTTCCTTTTAGTGCTACTCCATTAAGTGTTTCCAACTGCACAACACCTGCCTCTGTCACCTCCTAGATGACATATGGTCATAACTAGTGCATGTAGAACTTCCCTGGGTGTTGCATAAAATTGTTATCATATAGTAGTACCAAGTCACATACTTGGAATTTTTTTCAATTTAATGTGTCTATCATGCCATGATTTTTCCCTTGATTTTTTCATTTATTAATGGAACCATGTGGAAAATCTATTCTCCTCAAGTTGTACCAGTTGTGACAGGCATTCTTGTATTGTGCCTGAATCTGATAGATTTCTGATAACTGCGACACATAGGCTTGGTCTAATAAATTCCATCGGCATTACTGCGTCCTGTCCATAGATCAACCTAAAATGTGTTTTTCCTATTAATTTCTTGTTGGTTGTGATTTTTTCCCATAATACCATAGGGATTCTTAATTCCCAATCATCTCTTCCCATGTTGTTGATTTTTGTGATTTCATTCTCTAGGACTTTGTTGAATGCTTCCACTGTGCCATTAGCTCGTGGGTGGTACAAAATGCTCTTCTTGTGATGGATTTGGAATTCTTAGGTCAAGGATACTATGGTTTTATTGATAAAGTGTGTTCCTTTATCACTCATCAATGTTCTAGGACATCTAAATCAAGTTACTATGTTTTCAAACAAAAAGTTTGCAACAATTTCTGCGCTGCAAACCATGACTGGTGTGGTTTCCACCCATTGAGTTAGATATTTTTTTGTTTTAATGATGTACCTCACCCCTGATATTCTTACTGGTGGGTTAATTGGTCTAATGAAGTTGATACCCCACTTATCAAAATCTTGTAATATAACTTGTGGGTTCAATGGCATGTCATCCCTTTTGGAGGGTTTTCCAACCCTTTGAAAAACATCGTATGTATTACAATATTCCTTTGCATCCATGTGGCCTAGGACACCATAACCTTGTGCATAAGACCTTATGCGCAGTAGTTTTCCCTGCATAATTTCCTCCTACTATCTCGTCGTGCACTTCTTCCAGTATAGTTGGTATTTCGTGTTCAACTACACAACGTTGTAGTATTCCATCTACGCCCAGTTTATATAAGATTCCTGCAATGATTTGATAGTACACAACCTTTACTATCAACTAGTTTTTCTACACCATTGTCATGTTTGAGGGGGCCATTCCTATACTGAGAAATTGTATAATATTTGTATAATAATCGTCAACCATCTTAACGAAGAATAATTTTCATATTGAAAGATATTGTCCAGTTTTCCCACCTCTTTTCCCAATAGAATGCGTGACAAGTGGTCTGGTAATGCATTATTTTACCTAGTTTTACTACTACTTCGAAGTCATACTGCTGGAAAAATAGGATCCATCTGCAAATCCTCCCCCCCAACACTGGCTTGTTGACCAAATATCTTAGTGTAGAATGATATGTGTACATATTAAAGCGTGATCCTAGTATGTAGTGTCTGAACTCTGCAACGCGTAGACCATAGCTAATCCCTCACATTCTGTTGTGGTGTAATTTTTTTCCGTTGTTGATAGTTTCCTACTTTCAAAATAAATTGGGTGGTCTATGTCACCGTCACCTAGCTGTGATAATATCACACCCAATGCCATCGATGATGCATCCACATGTACATTAAATTCTTGTTCCAGCTGGGGAAAATTAATATCGACACAATTACTAACTTTTGTTTTAGTGTGTTGAGTCCTTTCTGGCAATCATCATTCCATTGGAACTTTGCATCTTTTTTCAACAATTTTTCCATTGGGGATGTAATTTGCGCATATCCTTTGATAAACTTCTTGTAATACCCGCTATTACACAATGTCGCATGCAACTTCTTGATGAATGTGGGTGGCGATAAGTCTAGAATAACAACAATCTTGGTGGGACCAACTATAAAGCCTTCTTTGCATAGGACATGTCCCAATAATATTCCAAATGGTGTGCAAAAAATATAGTTCTTTAGGTTTAAGGATATTTGATGTTGTCTACACTTATCCAACATCAACATTAGAAATTCGACATGATCTCGTAACAAGATAAATACAGTCTAGTCATCCAAGTATACTTCGAGAAACTTGTGAATAAACTCCTTAAACATTGCAACAACTTCTCTGGGAAAAACCACAAGGGAATTCTTTAACCCAAACAACATTAATGTGTATTAGAAGCTTCCCCATTTTGTCGCAAATTTCATTTTGTGTCTATCTTCCTGTGCAATTCTTATATGATGGTAGCCTAAGAAATTGTTTGTGAATGAATCGGATTTTTTTCCACCTACGTTTTCAAGTACCTCATATGTGAATGGCATTGGGAATAGATCGTGTAGGAATGCATCATTCAGTTTCCTCAAGTCAATGCAGATTGTGATTCCCCTAGTTTTCTTGTCCTACACTACCATGAGACTTATCCATTCCAACTCTTTGACTAGTTCGATTACTCCTACCTTTAGCATGCAATCTATTTCCTTCTTTAATTTTTATTTATATCTTGGATTCGACCTATAGGGTCTCTATTTCACTAGTTTAGCTCCTGGATTTAGTGGAATCCTCATATCCCCTGGCTCACACACTATCCCTTTCATATATGAGAATTTAATAGGGAATAAGTATTGGTATTCATCAGTAGATATTCTATCTTTTCTACTATTTCCTCATCCCAGTAGTCTCCTATCTGTACAAACTTAGGGCATTCTTTTGTCCCAATATTAACTTTTCTTGTCTTGACTGGTTGTGTGTATGTTGTAGATTCCATCTATGGGCCTTATATTGTCAGTTATCCCTTTGTTTCATGTACTTGGATGTTGTGAGGATCACCATCGTCCTGATCCTCCTAGATCAAATTGTAACATTCCAATAATGCATGAACCCTCATAATGGCATTATGTGTGCCGAATATAGATATTACTTCCATTGATTCTTCTTTGGTGAATATTTTATGTTTAATCGCCTGTAGTGTTGCACTTATGAGGGGTGAATCATTCTAAAAGATAAATGTTGCCTGGAACCTCTGATTTATGTAATCCCATTTTGTTGTATCTCTATGTATCTCTAGTTCTAAGTATCAGTTCTTTGGAATAGTATCTAGGGTATGTATAAACCTGTGTGTTCATTCTTTCCTTGGGACCAATTTCCATACTTTTTCACAGTGCACAACATGATCTATTTGGTTTCTTTTCCTGGTATAATTCTACGTTATCTCTCCCTCCTCGGTATTGAATCTTATCTAGATTAGTCTCCTACACTATTGTCAATCTTCTATGTTTTCTTTGTGTGTCACCCATAATCTTGATGGGGTGGATTTCGATACAATTTCCAATGCTAGTAGCCTCTATTGCTATGGTACATGTGCCTTGAATTTCTATAAAATTGTCATTATATATGTCAATCTAAGGTAGGTTTCACAATTCTATTCAAATTCAACATAATGACCTCGTCATGTGCACACATCATCATGTTGAGACTTCATGCATCTACTACAGTTAGTTTTTTAGACCTGCTTCCAAGTTTGATGTACATGAACTAATGCTTCACCAACTCAGTTCTCCATTTGCAGTGGAGTTAACATAATCATCCATCCTTGTAGTCATGTTGTACAGGTGATTGATTTCATCACCTCGTGCTGGTTCTATGTACCTCCTTCATTCTTTTGGGTCTAAGGTTACAGTCACTTTCAGATCTTTGAATTCAAATATCAAATCACACATTTTCAAGTTGATAATGGCTTGGCTATCAAAGGCCCATTCCAGTCCCATTAAAACTGTATATGGTTGACTGTTATCTACAATATATATGACTTCAAAATATGCGACGTTATGCACTCTATCTATATTCACAGGTATTCATGTAAATATCTCAATAGGAAATATTTTGTATTGATTTTATAGTCTCAATTGGATGGGTGAGCATGCTAAATTTGGTTTCCCCATCATCTCCCATGTCTTCTTAGGTATCACATTCACATTGGACCCTAAGTATAAGATCACATTGTCTATGTTGTATTCTCTAATCTGCACATTGAACCTGAATTCTGCTTTGGTTTGTTTCTTGTGTAGTGGTTGATTCACTAATTTATTTTCAGTAGGGACTGCCTTTTCTTTGAGCACAGTGATTGATAATAGAGCATAATGTATGCAATTCCTTTTCATCTTCGTCCAACTCTAGGAAAATTTTCAAAAAATTTCCTAAAGTGTTTTCCTTCTCTAGTGATCCTTTGGTCATGACCCAATCATTTGTGGGAAGCCTATCGATCATATATGGTACAAAAAATGTTGATGCTTCCCATTCTTGTCACAACAATTTGTCCCTCATCCTTTTATAGGTTTCTTTTTCATCTTGTGGGTCGAATGTGGGTACAGGTGCTGCTGACTTCTTTATGCATTTACCAACTTGTTTCTCTCCATTGGTTGCATCTGGCCCTGTTTTGGTTCCTTCCCTTGTAACGACTATGAGTTTGGGTCCTTTTTCCTTTATATTGGTTGAGATCTTCTGAATGTTTTGGTTTTGATTTTGATTCCCTCTGGCCTACCATTTTTCCAACAATTGTGGAAAATCCTTTGTCACATGTTCTAACACATGAAAATAAGTGCATGTTGTGCAAGGATTCTGGAAATCCTATGCTAAGAGTCCTGGTTGGTTATATTTATAGCATACTATGGGGTCTCTTCCTCCTCGCCTAAAGTTTGTTCAAACTTGAAATGTATCGAGTCCTTCACAATTTACTTGATATTGCCCTCCTCCTTCTATCGCAACATTCTCCGCTTGAATCCTGTACATTCCTATCATGCACTCCCTCATTAGATCAAATGCAGAACAATATTTATCTTTATGTCCCAATGATTTTCAAAAGATAGAAAATAAGATTCTTGGGGTATGTTGATATTTCTATAGTAGCTGGCACTCATGGGGGTAATGTCCCAATTTCTTTTTGTTGGCACAGGGGTAGACCCAGGGGTCAATGCTACAAAAGTGCACCAACAAAACCCTAACTACCAGCCCTTTCAGAAACACCTGCGAAGTAGATGAGGTCTCACCCAAGGTAGAGGTAGGGGTGGTTGCAGGACTCCAGTGTCTACAACCTTAGCTGGGACACAGATCTGTGATTCTAATCAAGGAACTCAACAATTAGCATTCGTCGATATTCATTTCCTATTTATAGTGCAGTTAAACCCTAATTATAGAGCATTGCAGTATTAAACCAGATCTAGCATCTAACAACACTTAGCATGATGAAACAGATCAAATATATCATATTCAAGCACTAATCACATGTATATAAGTCAGATGTAACATCCATCCATATTATTAAGCATTGATAATCAATAGATCATTCATCTAGGTTAAATAACTAGGCACATTAACATATAAGCACATCAACACATTGCACAAAGCAGAGCAACACAAAATGTACGTGGTTCACCCCCACCCTRGGGTTACACCCACCAACTCTTTGTCTTCTTTATTAGCTTATTCAATACATTACATGCAAAGAGCCTAAAAAACCCTACTCTGTAGAGGACAKGAGATCTATGTAGATCGCTAGATCCTCCTTCCCTGAGTAGATCTAAGAACACAACCTTCTACAGTCTCTTACAATGAATTGCACTTAGCTCTGCAAGTCTCACATAGTATGCACCAAAKCACTTACAACTCTTGATCACACAAATCCAACTCTATCACTCAGCCATTTGTTTTCACTACATCACCTTAGCATATATTTATACATAAAAAATAGGCCTAAGAATGGGTGAACCCATTGGYCGACATTCCCATACCCGTTACATAATCCCAAATCCCAAAAAGGGCCCTAGAAGGGGCCAATATCCCATGATATCTGCTTCATCTTCCGCTCCACCTTAGAAAATATCTCAAATTCCCAAAATTAGATCAAACATGACCAAGAATCCTCAAAACTTGGTCAAGGGCCAACAAGCCCCCAACACTCACCTGTGACTCGTCCCGAGTCACTTTGATCTGACTAGTTCTGCTTCAAAAGCCTCGAGCTCAGTCCAAACTGCTTCGACTTGTTGCTATGCTACGACCTCCTATTCAGTGAACTCTTGTATGACTACTTCGTTGATAGGTCCTTCGAGACGCTATTCAGCTGTAGTGACAACTTTCTCTAGTTCCACTCCTCGACCTTCGATTTCTGTGAACAGTTGGTAAGCCTCATCCTATACAGGTGCACTGCTCTTGGGATCACTTCATTATTTCCAAGGCTAATAGTGGCTTGAACTGCACCTGTATTGTCTCTTCTTGATACTTCACTTCCTGGAGCTATGACTTTAGTGCCTTCAATTCTAGATCCTCAGTGAGTTGTTCATACATTTGGGCATTGCGATCACTCAGTTGCTTGCATTCCAGGGAAAGGAATTTTATTCTTTCAACTGTTCTTCGAGTAGTTTCTTCCCTTTGGTCCTTTACATCTTATGGGGTGTCAGGTACAATGCAAAACTCTAAATCTGTTATTCATTGTTGTATTTGTTGGACAACTTCCGCGAGTTTCTCTACTTGATGCATGACTCGGTCTTTAGCCTATAGCTCTAAGCCTATCATGGAGCAAAGGGACTTGTTTATTGCTTCTTTTACTTCAAGCTGCTCTGCGAGCAAATGTTCTTTCTCTTGCTACATCTGTGATTTCTCCACTTCAAACTTGGCCTAGAGAAAAACCTTCTCCTATTCTGCAATTCTGCATTGTTCTACAATGTCGCCTTATACTTGCTTCAAGATATGGGTAGCTTGTTTTTCTTCTTATGGTGAGTGACAAAGACAAGCTTCGATCGCATCAGCTAATCGACAGAGTTGGGTTGGCTTATCCCCCAAATCTGGTTCTCCTCATGAAAGGGGCATAGTGGACACTGTGTGGCTAGACTGAAGGGCCTACTGTACCCCTCAAAATTCAACCTTAAATCTGTCATACATTTCCTCCTTCTTAGCTTCTTGTTTCTCCATGATTTCCAGTGAAGCATTGTTGAGGGCTACTATGATGAAGTCAAAGTCATCAGTGGTAAGAACGGTCTTCATATTGGTCATGGTGGCTCTCAATTTCTTTCAGGAAGAAGGTTTCAGGGGAGAAACCTTCCTCTTCTTTAGGGGATCAACCTCATCTCTTGGCAGTGTTACTTTGCCTTGCTCTTGTTCATCTCCTGTGCCATTTATTTATTCCTCCTCACCCCCTCGGTTAGGTGATATTGAAGTAGTCTTTCCCGAGGCACTGCTTAGATCTTGGACCTATTTGGTCTTCTTCATTTTGCTGGGTTTGGGTGTATCATGCGTGGTTTCTAGGTTGTTAGGGTTGAACATCTCTGCAGGGTCTGTTGGAATAAGGAGGTCCGTCGACCAGTCCTTAGTGATCTCCTCAAGATCCTCTTCCATGAGCTTGTAATACGACTGAAGTTTCTCCTTATGTTCATTGGATCACGTTGTAAGGTAGATGAAGTGCTAATCTATGCAAAAATTCATTAGAGTTCAGAATCTCTATAAGGTGTTCAGAGTCATGCAAGGTTCTGCTTCTATGGATCTCTTCAGTTGAAGGTAGTAGGTATGAAAAATAGYGTTCGAYTGCCACTGTTTGTTCATATCACTCAAGTACCAAAGGGTAGTGAAMTTCGCAATAAGAAACTCGAATGATTAAATATCCGAGAAGGTCTCACCTTTCGACATCTCCTAGGAAACAAAGGTGATAAGGATCAAGAGCCAGCTAAAGTGGAACTCGTAGCCCTGATCTTGTTCTTCGCGACAGTMTAGCTCTAGCTGATTCACTAGGTACTTCACCCAATTGATCTGTAAACCTTCTAYGCACTTTCCTGTGAGGTCAACAACAAAGCCTATGACCTGTGTAGGCTTGTTCTTCCTTACTAACTTTTCTGCAATTAACTGACAGGCGAGGTGCACTATGCCATTCTGGATGGAGGCTACCTTGTAGCCTCGTGTTTCCTTTTTGACATCACCATATGCATCCTTGATTTCCTGTGCTAGTGCATGATCTGTGGCTTTTCCTAGATAGAAATCCCATGGATCGGGTCCTTGCATACTCAAGCCTGTGATCCTATGGATCAACATCCGGTCAACTGTGATACAGAGGTCTAGCCATAAGTAGCCACCATGGTAACATGAAAGTAATAACTTGACACAGGCATTAATTTCCGAGTGCCTTCCGAAGTGTGGGATTTTCATGATGTTTAACAAAGTAGACTACGTGAGGTTCATCATCCATGACTGAGGGATTATCTTTGAGTTCTTCCCCTTTGTCCGAGTTAGGTATTTATATGGGGCAAGCATACTGTAGTTTTTTCGATCTCCGAGGTTGAAGTAATTGAACTTCAATGCTGCAATCTTATGTTGTTGTGATTGAACTGCGTGTATCCCCTTTGGAAGGTATGCAGTAACCATGGTGTACTTGAATTCTCTTCACACATTATCTCGACTCACTACCCTGACCAGAGGTGGGAAGTAATCCGACAATATGGCTTATATCAGGCTCACATTTTCCAGGTCGTCTCTGTGTTTAGTTCTCTTTTCTACTGATGGTCGGGTTGATCCGGCTTCACGAGTAGTCGGTGAAGATTCTTGCAGTCCTCTCATCGATTATGATTAAATACTTGTAGACATTGCTCTTTTAGAAATTACTCTTTCAGTCATTAGGTCAATAAGAACTTCTTCGACAATTTTCTCTGCAACGCGAAGCTTGTCTAACATGCACACTCATGGTTGAATGTCTCGGGTTCGAAGAGTAACTGCTGAATGCAACAATATAGATGTCACTAACGTTGTGGTCATTGTGTGAAATCAACTATGCTGTGATCTTTGATAGTCAATATTGGCAAAAGTGTTCTCGTTGCATGGAACACTGGGATAAATAGATAACTCAACAACGAATCTCTTGCAATGGGCGAGAAGCCTTCAATAACTCAGTTTTGTCCATTGTGGTGTGGTGTCAATGGTCTGGTGGTGAAATTTATGACCATAAATACCTTTCTACCCATGAGGGCCATTGGTTGAATGATTATACTGTCCCAACAGATATATTTCTTCACCATGGTGAAGTGCCATGTGAAGCTATTTTGATATTCCGGCGAAGCTCCAATTGTGAAAATTTTCCTTCTACAAATTTCCCTCAGGAACCTTCTGTAAATTTTCAATCTTATCTCTCTTCTTACTTAGTTTTGTAGCCTTCTTTCCAGTGAGCTTCGTCTCAAAATTCATTTTTACATTCTGATTCTTATCTTCTTTTGGCAGAGTAASTTAATGTTATTGACGTTCCTTCCTAGAAATCAAGGGTATTACTTCATTTGTACCTGGAATAGGTACTTCAGTCTTTTGTGGGTCTTCTAATGTTCTTCCAACTTYGACATCCAAATTTATGGTTCAAAATAGCTTCGCCTAGTTCTCTTGTTCTTCAATCAAGTGTGCAATCTTCCTAGTCATGAAATCTTTCAACTCTTTCTTCTTTTGTTCTAAGACTTCTTCTTCTTTCCTTCTGGYCTGATCTTTTTCAATCCACGGTTTTCCTAATAACATAGAAAATGGAGCGTTGTTATTAATAAATTTAATAACTTCAAATTCTTCCTCTATTGAACTTCCATGAGCACTCATAGATATCCTGGTAAGTCTTCCACATAGCATTATCAAATTTCCTCTGAATAATCATATTCCTCCCAATGAAGGAATCATAGCAGGCTTCCCTAGAATTTCTCAATTTCTTTCAGTCATGATATTCACCTGTGTTTCCTCATCTAGAACACATTCAATGTTGAATTCTCTTATTCTTACTTTAATGCATTCTTTTTCTTTGAAGATTTCTGATAAGCTGATATGTCGGTGGTCATTCAGGGTTTCTTTCATCTGTAGCAATACTTTTTTTCTTTATGGAGTTCTTTCATAATCTCAGTTTCTAGATATTTCTCATGGTCTTCTTGTCTCATATTCATCCTTTCAACCTTAGCAATCATTCTAGGGCAATCCAATACTTCATGGTCCATAGCTTTGCAATAGAGGCAACTAGGTCTTCTACCAAGGCATTCCTTAGCCAGATGTCTCGGTCTTATGCAAATGTAACAAAAGGTTAATCCTCTCTTTCTCTTAAATGATCCCCAAACTTTTCTATAATGCGCACTAGGATCATGGTAGCTAACCTGCAAAAAAATCTTTCTAGGATCCTGCATCCATTTTTTAGTCAAAAATTTCTCTCTATGCATAGGTATAACATATCTTTCACTATTCTTATCAGATCTACTCATATCAAATCTTCTTTCTTCTATCAGTTCCCTAGTTTTCAAGCTAGGATAAATCTTATCAAACATACCTAGATCCATACTTTAGAAACAAAAAATTCCACTAATCTTATCTTTAGCAGAGCACAAAGCTTCTAGATCTTAAAACTTTTCACTATTCTTACCTTTATCAGAAAACAAAGCATTCAAATCTTACCTATTTCTTCAGATCAAACTTCTTTCTTTAGCATGGACCTTCACAACGCAAGTAGAATACTACACACTAGAGCGACAGATCTATGCAGAGAGCTTTCACAATTTTCGGTCAGGTCTTTGCACACATCTTCTTTTTGCTCAGTTCCCAGCAATCACAGTTTCAAGTCCTAAAAACAGAACCATTTGTTGGCACAGGGATAGACCCAGGGTTCAACGCTACAACAAATCACCAATAAAACCCTAACTATTGGCCCTTTCGGAAACACCTGTGAAGAAGATGAATTCTCACCTGAGGTAGAGGCAGGGGTGGTTGTAGGACTCTAGTGTCTGCAACCTTAGATGGGACATAGATCTATGATTCTAATCAAGGCACTCAATAGTTAACATTCATCGATATTCAATTCTTAGTTATAGTGCAGTTAAACACTAATTACAGAGAAATGCAGTATTCAACCAGATCCAACATCAAACAACACTTATCTTGATGGAACAGATCAAATATACCATATGTTGTAATAGATATTAAATTTGACTATGTTTCCCAAAGTACAAATCAATTCTCATTTATTCA
>JASDQU010280135.1:0-14764 GCA_032191745.1 Picea mariana
TTCTTCATTCTTCTTTCTTACCGTGACTAAGTTGGATACCCATTGAGTATGTCGGACTGGAAAAATGATATTGACAACTAGTAATTTGTTTAATTCATTTTTTACTGTGGGTTCTAATTTAGGATGCATTTTTCTAAGTTTTTGTTGAAATGGTTGGGTTTGGGGCTTCATGGGAATTACATGTTGTATTATGGTTTGATCAAATGTTTTTAAATCATCGTATGTCCAAGAAAACACATATTTGAATTCTTTGAACAATTTTATGAATACATATCTTTCTTGTTCAGGACACCCTTTGCCCATATTGATATTCTGAGAATTATCTTGTGTTCCTAAATTTATAGTTTCATACAGTAACGAAGAACTAATCATTTTGCAATTAACCACTCCCCTAAACTTTTCATGTAAATCATAAAATTTCTCTAATATAACAACATATTTGGGGATAGAGTTTACTAGATCTGATGATATTTCCGTAGAACGAGGGTCAAATATTACCATAAAATATCAGAGGTTTTCATTGTGGGTGTTTTCATCGATTACCACATCTTGGAAAGTGTCCTCCATATGAAAAAAAATCATGATTTGTTGATCATTATAAAACACTTCCAATTGGTAATGTTGTTGGGAATCGATGCCCTGAATAATAATTCAACCAAAAATGCATTAAGGGAAAAACCCTCAGCAAGTAATAATTTTGAAGCGACATTAGCTAATAAATCAACTTCAGAATTACTAGATCTAGGAATGGAGCTTATGTTAAAAGAGAGAAATTTACATATTAATCCCCTTACCTCAGTTTGGTAGTTTTTTAGATGAGGTAATAAACAATGAATAACATTTTTTACCTGCTTGACTATAATTTCAGAGTCACCAAATACTACCAATTTTTGCACGTCAAGATCCAGTGCCTTCTTTAGTCCCTGCAAGAGTGCTTCATATTCTTTTGTGTTGTTAGTACATTCAAATTCTAATCGACAGGAAATGAATGCATTATTACCTTTGGGGTTGATCAAAACAAAACCAGCACCAACCCCTTCTCAAAATTTAGATCCATCAAAGTATAAAGACTAGATTTCCTCGTCATCAACAATGTTCGGATCATTTTTTAGCGTCTTCATCTGAGCATGGGATGATATTTCAGATTGTTGTTCTGGGTCAGTGATAGTGGATATTTCAGTCATGAAATTTCCAAAAAAAGTGTTCATTCTTTGAGCCTCGATTGTATTTACAATAGTAGTAAAAGGCTCATTTGAATCATTTAAATCTGTGACAGTGTACTTCAGGTAACGTTCTCTGTTTATTCTGATCTTGTTAGGCTAGCCATTCTCAGATAACCACAGATGAGACCAATCTATAGAAAAATAATCGTGCAATTGCTTTGACCAATCTCTGCTAAAAAATAAGCCATAAACTTCCAGAATATCAACGACAACTATATCACTTACTTGGTGGACTTTTCGGTTAGATGACAACCTTATGAATACATCCTTAAGTTCACCAACAACTGTGAAATCAGTTCTGTCTAACTGAATGGTTTTTAAATTAGAAGGTTTAATTTCAACATTAATATTTTGAGACATAGAGAGAGGCATTACATTTGATGAGGCCCCAGAATAGACCATACAATTATGCACATTTCTGTTGAAAATTTCGAAAGTTAACGAGAATGGCGACACATTTTTCCACGGTGAGGGAGCAAAAATTTGTTGATTTTTTATGGCTGTACATGAAATAATTTTATATAAATTTCCTACAGTCTTCTCTGATATGTCATTTTTATTCTGATCTTCGGGTGATCTTTTACCCGCAACATCTTTTGTTTTATTTACGTCATTTTCTGCTGATTTTTTGCTTACATGATCATTCTTTTTATGATTATCATCTATACTTCGGAGCATTTTTTGTAGGATAAGAGGGAATTTAAGTAGTTCAAAAATTGATATATTTGTCCTTAGTTTTTTAATATTTTCAACCAAATCATATTCTAAATCTAGGGCAGCAGGGTTTTGTGTTGTTTCAACCTATTTTGGTTGTTTAGGTACCATATTTCTACTTGTCTCGAATGGGAGTTTTTTTTGCACCTTACTTCGAGTATTATATGGATGGGTAGTTTCAAAAGTCGCTTGGAAGATGATGTCTGAAAACGGGAGGAGATGAGTCCTCCTCATTGGGTGTTTCTTATTCACCCATGTCGTTTTGATTTTCAAGTGGTACAGGAACAACGTTATCATGTGCTTCCAGTATTGTTTGTAAAGCATACCGTAATCCTTCAAAATTCAGACCTTCTGTAGTCGGGTGTTGTCTGTTTGGAGGAAAAGGTTTCATGAAAGGTGGTCTAAAGCTTCCTTTACNGCACATGATAACGTTGTTCCTGTACCACTTGAAAATCAACGTTATCATGTGCTTCCAGTATTGTTTGTAAAGCATACCGTAATCCTTCAAAATTCAGACCTTCTGTAGTCGGGTGTTGTCTGTTTGGAGGAAAAGGTTTCATGAAAGGTGGTCTAAAGCTTCCTTTACTTGTAGATTCTTCTTCAACGTATCTTTTCAAGTCTACGACTTGATTAGATAATTTTTGAAAATCTTTATGTAAACTTTCCAAGTCTAAAGTTTCTTATTCCCTTTTATTTTGGGAAGGTCGAGTGAAGATTTCTATCTTCTTTTTAGAAGAGGAGGTTGATTCAGCCTCAACATTTAAATTATCTTTTAAACTAAGAATTCCCTTCTCAATAAGGACCACCTCCTCAAAGGCTTCTAGTAACGTGTTATTTTTGGACCTTTTAACCCATATAGATATATTATGATGTAGGGATTTAGTATAGTATGCAACAGTCAAGTTTTTCGTAGGCATCGATTCTGTAGGAATTTTATTTCCTAGCATGAGGAATCTCTAATTGAAATCCTTGAATTTCTCTTTAGGTTTCATTTTCATACTAGAAAGTTCCATTACTAGAATTATCGGAGATTTATCATCTCCAAATTTTTCTATTAAAAAGGTTTCAAACATCTCCCAAGAAACGATAGTTTGGGGTTGCTGCACAAAATACCAAGTGGAGGCATTTCCCTCAAAAGTGTAATGGAATAGCTTGCACATGACATCCTCATGTTTGATGTTCTGAAGCCTAACAACTAACATGAATTTCTTGATGTGATCCTCAGTTGATTGCTTTGAATTGGGGTCAAATTTGGGTATCCATTTTTTCGGATGTTTGGGTAACAAGTATTGAGGTCCAGGTACTGCCACGGAATCTCGATCGAGCCAAGTTCTAGAGGGATTATTTTGGTTATCCATGGGATTTGGTGGGAGTGAATGTTGAGATTGTCCAGACGAAGAACTACCTTCGTCCGAGGATTCTTCACTTGAAGAGAGTGGAGAAGAACTAAGTGGGGACGGTGGAAGAAAACATCCCCCAGCACCTAGGATTAGTGCTTCAAAAGGATCAATAATATTACCACCTAATGTGTGATCAGGTAGACCAGTGTCAAGAGATTGTTCTTGCAGATTGGAAAAATCATGGGGTTGATTTAGTTGTTCACTAGATTGTTCTAAGTTGGGATATATCACCTTGGGTTCTTAAAATTGACTGGCAGGAATTACATATATTTTCTTATACATCATTCCCTTGAGGAATCAGTGTCACTGGCTCAATGAGAATGTCAGGCGTAGCTTCTGACATAGTGGCTGGATTGGGTATAATGGTAGGGTCTGAGTGACTATGCATCACGCCAGGAGAACAATTTTCTAGGGAAGTCTTACGAACTCCTCATGCCATCAATGACTTCCAGGCCCTCCTTTTAGCGCCATTTTTTGATGAGAATTTATGACACACCATCAATGAAAAGGGAAGATCGGGTCCGAGGTTGTCTATTTAACCCAAGCCTTTTGGGATAATCTACCCTGATGGGTTTTATGGCTCTGTTATCCAACTAAAACTCTAAAAATAACTGAAAGAGGTAAAACTAACTAAATGTATAATCCCATCAGTTAACACACTAATATGATTACTTATCTAACAATACACTAATATGATTACTTATCTAACAATAGTATTATATACAATAGATATATACAGATACAAGATTTAAATAAATGCTTGTGAAAATGATGGTTTAAACTAATAAATCAAAGTTTAAATAATATGCAAAAATAAAGGAAATTGTTCTTTAACTATAAATAAAAAACAACAACAAATGAACGAATAAGATTCAGAAATGGTGTAACTATAATGAACAAAGAATTAAATTATGAACGATTTAATCGTTATTCATTCGGAAAGTAAACAAATCAAATAGAAGAAATATAGTTAACAAGATGTTGATCAACTGTAAAGAAATAGGTGCTAATCTATATTTGTCTTTCTGTGTAAAGTAAGCTCCACTTAACCTGTTGTCAAGTATAAATCTATGACAAGAAGCAAGAATGATATTTCTTGAAGCAACTCGAGGAAATTCTCGGTATTTTGAAAGCAATCTATGATAACTGAAAGACAAGTAGATTTCC
Source organism: Picea mariana (assembly GCA_032191745.1). NCBI lineage: Eukaryota > Viridiplantae > Streptophyta > Pinopsida > Pinales > Pinaceae > Picea > Picea mariana. The sequence continues at coordinate 4,505 of JASDQU010280135.1, forward strand.
ACTCATGTAACTTTAAATTGTTCAAAAGATGAAGATGAAATTAACTTCAATCACTGACAAATGGTATTATCAACAACCCAACATTCGATGTAAACTAAAAATGTATAGATAGATGATTAGTCACAGATATTAAAAGGACCGATGCATGATGAAACATATGAGAAGTAAACACAACATGAAAACATAGATGTAGAACAGTATAAAGATAATTCAATACACATAAGTTTTTCATGTCCATAAATTATATGGGAGCCAATAATCACATTGTACAGTCTATAAAAAGACTATAGCCAAAAAGTAAACTACATCCCATATATTTTTCAAATGATAAGCCCATCATCAGATCCAAAAATAATTTCCCTTTGTTCCTGGGCAAGAACTACTATTTAAACCAATTTCATGGTTTGTTTCTCATATCATACAAGATAGAGACAAATCTATTTTAATAAAATATTTACTAAAAAATAACCAAAAAGATAGGTGTGTTGTGACAACTATTCAAAATAGTTACATCATTCAAATATTCTTGAAACTGTTTCTCAAAGCAAAAATTACAAATTTATTGTATTTCCAACTATTAAGTCGTTCCTTCAACCTTTTCACATTGATCTCCTTCACACCTCAGAAAAAAACGAAATCTAAATTAGAAAAACAATCAAATTAATTAATTAAAAGACAAGTTACAAAATCTATGATTTTGTAGCTAGTCTAAATAAAACAAAAATAAAAACAAATTTAGTTATCATTTAAACAATCCAAATATGAATTCCAAGAAGAATGTTTACCAATTAAACCATTGAAAAAGAAACATGAGACAATTCTGAATTGATAACAACATTGAAATTGGCGGTTTTTTTTATGATAACATTCCGTGACCTCCTGAAATGTTTGTTGGCCTTGGGCGAATTCAATCGGATGCTAGCTCTCAGATCCTCATTTTCCTTCTCCAAAGCTAAATTCTGATCCATAACTTGATTTAGTTGAGCATGTAGATAAGGGATGTCTTGGTAATATCTCTGGATCCAACTAAAACAACTTTCACAATACACTTGTTCTAGATTTGGCAGCAAATGATTATGATCCGAGTTTAATGGTTTATCTTGCTCCATTACCTTTTTCAAGTCATACTGAATACTTGAAAATCCCTCTTGCTGCTTTAAAAATGGAGGCAAGTTAGACACAAAATCATTTCGAGGTGAATCTATTTTAGTGGGATCATAGCTAGCATCGAAAATAGAGATCGGGTCTTCAATATCGACGGTGGGGATAGGCCTATCGCAGTTCTGGTGTTGATTCTTGGTCATCCTGGAAAGAATTTGTTCGTTCCTTTTATTTTTGAAATCTAAATCTTCGATCCTCTGCATTTTTTGTTTGCCCTGCCTCTTGATTTTAATTTTGTTTTCATCAACCAAATCTTGTTTAGGATTAGGGGCGACATATACCTTACCCCTTAATTGATTCAAGACTTTCTCTAAAGACTTCTTAGGGACGAATTCATGCCTCCGATAGGTGTCCTTGATTTATTGATGAGAATCAACAAGGGTTTCTATGGGTTAGACAAGGTCTTTTGCAACTTGTAATTTGATATGAATATATTGGAGAGAGTGAGTCTATGGGCAAGAGCTGGTAGACTTGTCAACACACAAGGTAAACTGTTGACCGGTTCAGGTGGCAGTGAAACAAAATCATTCCTAACAAGGAATCCTTGTCAGACATCTCCTACCTTCAATAAATAGGAAACAACCAAGACCCAGATCAAACCATGGTGAAAAAGACTTGATTTTGAGTTGGGGTTTTGTCTCTAATAAAATATGGACATCTTCTGTAGAATTTTAATTAGAGAAAAAAACATATTTAACTTAAAACCTAAGAATACCATTAACAAGTGCACATGAATAAAAATACCAATCCTTATCGTCCCTCACAGGTGACTAATTGTTTGATTATCAATAACAAACTATGCCATCGAGGCTTGTCAGATGGATGGGTGTACCTTTAACATCTTAGCGCGACTTCCTGGAAATCATCAACAGATGCCAAGGAATACCTTCGATTTTTAGGTTTCTGAACCAACGGTCTCCTTCTCGTGACAGGCCCGTGGCTTCTGCTATTGATTCCTCATTGACTTGCAACTGTAGGTCACCTATTTTAGCTCTAGCGTCGTCGAAGGTCTTGGTGAAGGATTGGGCAATTTCTAGATTAAAACCCTCAAACGATTGTATAAATTTAACACATCTGAAGACTGCGAGATCTTCACAGCATCATCGGGCCATAGACTTGGTTATGATATACCAACATGTGCAGAAAGGAGGAGTCTGTGTTTGAAACAACCTGATACGAATGATATGTTTTGCATTGTCGAAGGTGGCCCGAAAACTACGATTTTGGGAGGATGCCACCATGACTACCACTTTAGTTGTTGATTAAACCCTGAAGCAGAGGACAAACGCACTCAAAAACCACCTCGCCCGCTTAAAACCTAACCCCATATTACCAAGCACCATCAAACGATGCAATGAATGTGAGTTCAGGTAAGCAGGACAAGGATGTAATAGTTTCAGAGCACAGCTAATAGCCAGGTAATAGAGTGATTAGATTGTGATATGAAGACCAAAGGTGGCATTCGGATTATAGATTTATGTCATAGTTTTAGAACCAAAAACTATCGCGAAGGTGTAAAGTAACAATCAAAATATTATTTAAAAAACGATCAAGGCAGAACATTACTCAAACACGACTAACTCACGTCCTAATGCTATAGAAATATTCAGATACATTACTCAAACACGACCAACTCCGTCGCCGGAAGCGCTGCCAGAACCGGCGCGGCAAGCCTCGCTGTTGCCATATACATATTCATTACCGTTTCCCTGGCCTCGGTAGGAACCATATACATTGCCCGAACCGGCTTCGAAAGCGTTTTTCACACCGCGATCGCTGCTGGTTACGTAGCCTTCTCCGTAGCCGGCGGTATTAGATCCGCCATTGGGGTTGTCGTAGGCAGGTTCCTTGTTAAAGAATCTGCTCTCTCGCGCCTCCATGTTACAGAGAAACAGACTCAAGGAAAGCACAAATATGCACACAACTTTAGTCATGCTGGGCGCCATTATCTATTATCACTTCGATATTGTGCCTCGGGCAGATCAAGATTAGGCGCTGATAAGATGCAGAGAAGTAAGGTTTCGTATTTATATACCAAAACTTTTTGGTTGATGCCATGAATTGTTTCTTAGATTGCTTGCCTTGTGCGCCCCCACATGCTTGTGGATCTGCCCTAATTGGTAAAGTTGATTTGCGTTGATTTTTCTTGTCACCGACCGATCCGGTTGTTAACTCGTCAATATATATTCTTGTTGTGTTTGTTGACTATGTGAAGATGCCGAACGTCAAATCATGATATTGTCCGTTAACATTCCTCAGGGAAGATGGATTGATTGATCGAGGTGCCTGAAGTGAGAGTGTGAACGTAGAGTCTGTAATGTTTGAGTCGGGAGGCCCATAGAAAGATGATGTAAATTTGCAAAGTCTATTGTGGGCAATCAGAGCAATGACTTGTGTCTCGTTCTGGTCTTCATACTTATGACGTGGTAAGGCTTGTCGGGGCGGCCAACAATTTTATTTTTGACAGAAAGTATAGTCTTCTGCGCGCTGCGCTTCGATTGCGCTTGCATAGTTGTCGAGATCATGGGGATCTAGCGTCTACCCATACTTGGGATCACTGGCGGAATTTCCGGTCACTGTTGACGGCTATTTATTGGTTCATATTGTTTTCCGTTATTAACTCTCATTGCAAAAAAACTATTGAAAAAATACTGAATATAAGTTTTGGATTTTTTTTTTTATTACTCTGAAAAGCCTATACCTATTGAAGATGGGTACAATTAATGATCTTTTAATCTTAAATTATAATCTGATGGCTATACATTGAAGATGTCGGTATATTCTTAGTAGTCTTCCAAAATCAACGACTCAGATTTATTGTTGATAACTTCCTTGCATTTATGAATGCATCAATTAACCTGTTTACTTTTTTAAATTTACCTAATCATATTAAGAAATTACTGTAACATGATATGATTGCCACATTTAAATAATTAACCTTTGAGATTACCACGTTTAGCACCACATTTCTATGCTATCACACGTTTCCTCTACCTTGGATTTCCTCAGCTGTAAGCTGGCGACTGGTGAACGTCGAAACGTTTGGCTGCATTAGGTTGATAAATGAGGTCTGAGGTCGGTTCATAAGCAGAAGCAGAATGTGGGTATTTATTTAGATGCCATGGTTTAATCCTACTTAATCATTTAAACATGGCAATTACATATCCGTACAATAATTTTTTAATGTGATTAGGTAAATGTTAAAAACTAAACATGTTAACGGATGCCTTGATAAATGCAAGAAAGTTATGAACAATAAATCTGACCCATTGATTTTGAAGGAGGACTAAGAATATGCTAGCATCTTCAATGCATGGCCATCAGATTAGGGTTTAAGGTTAAAAGATCATTAATTGTGCCCATTGTCAATAGGTGTACAGGTGTACGCCTTTCTATGTAATTAATTTGTGTTAAAATTAAGTTAAGAATTAGATATTATTTTTGGGATTAATGAATAGAATAAGTCATTAATCTAATACAAATAATTTTTATTATTTAAATAGTCTATTTATCACTCATTGAATTTATCACTTATTGAATTGTGGAGTTTTTCTCACAATCAAATCCAATTAACTTGCTACTTATTTATAAAACCTTAATAAATATTGTATCTTATAAACTATCCCAATAAAATTTCATTCACTCTTATTACTTAAGAATTGTTAAAATTATAAATTTGAATATATAATTTGAATGTTTTAGAAATTTTTCCAAAATATTGAATTTATTTATATATTCAAAAATACAATTCAAATAAAAAAATATAATTTTACCTACATTTAAATAATAAAATTCAAAATAAAAATAATCTAAAATGTTTGCAGTACACTATTTTATTCTATAATATCAATATTTGCAGTACACTTTTATTTTATAATGTCAATATTTGCAGTACACTATTTTATTTTATAAAGTCAATAATTGGATTCAGATGTGTATGAGATGGATTGTATCGTATAATTTGACTATTATTTATTTGAAATAGAACAAGATTGTAAATTTCTTTTAATAACTTGAAAGCGCTTCTTTCAAATCATTTTTATAATATATATTTTATTTATAAAATATTTAAATACTTTCAATTGAGAAACTTTGTTTAATTATAAAATATGAAAAGTAAAAATAATTAAATTTTATTCCATAACCGTGGCTTAAAGCTAAAGGATAATCTTTGAAGGGTTGATACCTTAAGGACGATGGCCCTTAACCGTTGGATTGCTAGTAAACGTGTCTCTGGCCTCTCATAGTGGCTATTAGCTTTTTTAAGTTTAACACTTCATTTAGTTGCAATAACTTTTAGCGCCTTTCTCAAACTTCTTTAGTTAGTTTTTAAGCATTGAGTTTGAATATGTGTCACTCCGTTTAGCTCTTGATTTCTCCATTATTGTTGTATCGGAGTTATATAGTGTTCAATTGCATGTTTAATTTTAGGGTTGGATAATGTTGAGTTAAGATCCTTGTTGTATCGGAGTTATATAGTGTTCAATTATTTATGATTTTTAAATTTTAAACTATTAAGAGGAGAATTCACTAAATACAAGGAGTTAGAATTAGCATTTTAAGTGAGGAAATACAACTATATCAATATCTCTTCTATTATAATCGTTGATCTTATTTGGTCCATTTGATGGATAGTCTAAGTCTTGGCTCTATTAAAATGATCAAAACTATGGACAAGAATCCATTGCATAAACTAATAAACTAATATTATTGTAGTTTAAAATTTATCATAAAATTTCATTAAACAAATTTAAGAACAACAATGTCATCACATAAGTTAAGAACAACAATGCCATCACATAATAATTACATAATGGTCTCATAAAAATTTATGACACAACTAACACAATATTTATTTTCATGAGAAAACTAACATGTGAATAGCTTTGTTTAGTCTTTTATTTCTCAACAATTTGTGTTGGTTTACAACTTACTTAATCTCTCTCATTCATTTAGAGTCTATTCATAGGGATTCAAGCAACATTCTCTTATAAACTCTACCAAAGAAATATGCTTTGCATGGTTTAGCTTGAAGGTTACTCATTCTCAATTTTTATAGTTTTTAGTTTTTTTGTTCTTTATTTTTTATATATATATTTTTAAATTCGTACATTGCCATATTAATTGACAAAGTGGATAATAGTTTCTTTACTATGAGGCTCTTCACATTATCAACAACCTCCCTAATCTCATCATATGCAACCATATATCCTTCTTCCATCACACTTCTGTTGATTTTTTTATCATCTTTTGTAAACATGAGATGGTTTCTATTTGAAGTCATTATGCATATTCAATTTGAATCAAGATCTAGTTTGAACAATATAGATCTTGAATAAATTCACACACAACCAATTTTAGCACATGCAACCCTAAATGATGACTTTCTCATATTTAGATGGATAACAAAACACTATAACTAACTATGCCACTGTAATCCTACAGAATAACCCAAAGGGAGACTTTCTCACATGTAAGGTGACAATGAAACACAACCTATGAAACTAGTGAAGGAATTTTTCAAGGCATACAACCAAAAATTTTCTCTCACAGTTTGAGGGAGAATGAAACATTAATTTGGGAAACCATTTCAAGCAACAGAAAGAACAAACTTCAAATACGCCCAAATTTCAACCACAACTAGATCAATGAATGCATTGCTACATTGAAGAAACATAATAGATGAAGATATGGTTCCCTTGGTTTTCCTTAGTTGTAGGTAGGATAGGAAATTGAGATTTTACTTTATAACAAAGGGATTTAGTTGCTAAAGTCTACCCCTTATAGATTTGAACATGTCACCTCTTAGGAAGAAACACGTATATATATATATATATATATATATATATATATATATATATATATATATATATATATATATCACGAGGATGGTGGTGGTGGTTAACACTAAGACCAAAATTGATTTATTGGACATTAAGAAATGTAAGAAATTACTTAGATTTTTTAAAATGTTATTTAAATGCTAAAAAATCATTAAAGAAAACGTTCCAAGATCACTATAGTTATGATGACTCAAAACACTATAAGAAAAAATGATTTTCATCTTCAGTATTCTTAATATCACAAAATTATATATTTTTATAATATACAATTTTAATAAATAATTAAAAAAAATAAAAAAATATCTAAAAAATAATTAAAAAATAATTATAATAATGAGTTGAAACTACTTTCGCATTTTCAATGCTTCTATTTTGCACCCTAATCCTCTTATAGGACCAAAGTAATTTACACTCGCTTCAAGTTTCTAACTAATATAAGTTTATAATAAAACATCTCCAAACTTCCAAATGCATTGCTGGCCTTGTATTTTAAATTTATTAGTAAATATTCACAGATTATGAATTCCTATTTTCAAAATTTTATGGTTATTTAGAAATTTTATAAAGTTTGGTTTATCCCATCGAAAGGGGCTTTACAATATCGAAATTCCAACGAGGTCTCTAAATCCATATCCTAGCTGATATTTTTTTTCCAGAAATGAAAATTACTCTTATTACGTCGAAAGACATACACCTATTGACAATGGGCAGATTTAATAGGGGTTTAGTGCTTAATAAGTTTTGTATGGACAGGATTAAATATGGCTAGAATATTCTTAGTAGACACACAAAATAAATGGCTGTGATTTCAATCATTAACTTCCTAGCTATTATAAAGACATATGTTTATGTGTTTACTTTTTTACATTTACCTAATCATATTTAAAAATTACTTTGATAGCTAACTGATTTCCACGTAAGTGATTAATAGAAATTAAAATATTAACAGCAGACAAATGAAGCTCAACCATTTATTTGTTAATCAATAATAAAATTTAATATATTCTTTTAAGGATTCATTTCATCTTATTAACCTTTCGGCGTTCACCAGCAGCTAAATAGTTGTTGTGCTAGTATTTATAACAAATATAAACGGGTTACATTGCACTCAATAACTTATGAGGCAAGGGCTCTATTGGCAGATCGTGTACAATTCTTTTTCCAAAAAACATAACGATAAAAAGACAACCGATGTTAATCAAAAAACTGCAACCCATCTAACGACGTGCCTGAGATACCAGGATCCTTTTATAGTAAAAAAAGAGCTCTGTAAAATTATAGTGACAAAGCCTCCAATTCGTGATAAGAACCTTCCAGGTTTATGGAGTGTTGGCCAAAAACATTAATGTAGAGATTGATGTCCAGCGTGTTATCAGTCCACATTGAATAAACTATCTGGCCTAGATGCTCACTATCCAGGAGAGCTCTTTTCGACAGATCATATGTCGTTTTATTAAAAACCTTGTAGGAGTGAGTGAAGGCAAGGTCATTAAAGTGGTTGTGTAACTGAATAATGTGATCCTTCCAACCATCCAACGCGATGGTGTTTAGCTTTCCTCTTCCATTGAACCAATGGATCACCAATTTTGAGTCCCCAATGATCTGGATCGAGTGGATATTGAGGAGCTTTGCTAGTAGGAGCGTCGTCCATACTCCAATCCATTATTCTTTTTTGTTTGAGACTGCACCCAAATTAAAAGTCCACTTGATAATAACATTTTGATCATATTGAATGACCCCGCTCGCTTCGCTACTCTGTCTATTGCCTGAGGTTGCCCCATCGAACCAGCCAACCGACCTTGTAGCAATGGAGGAACTCTGGGCTTTGTAGTTGTTTTTGTCCCCTGTAGGGCCTTACATGCTTTGTATCTAGACAGAGAGTTATTTTCCACCACCATCGGAAGAGTGGAGCCACCATTAAAAATGAGAGCATTACGCTCAAGCCATATAACCCAACAAACAACCGCTAGAAGAGTAATATGGGAGTGTTGTTTCTTATTCATTCTTGTAAGACAATCGACAACTGAGTCGCCCTTTCAATTCAGTGAGATTTCTAGTGTGTCTTCTATATGAGTCCACACCTGCTATGTGAATGGACAAGTGACAAAAATATGGTGGGCAGTCTCTTGATTGCATGGGCACAAAACACAGAAACCCAGTCCTTCCCAACCCCGTGCCACCAAGGCATCCCAGGTAAGAATTTTCTTCATAAGCAACCAAAAAAAGCATTTCATTTTTAGTTCAATCTGCCACTTCCATACTTTTAGAACCTAATCTTCAGCTGACTGTCCCCAAATAACATCAGAAAAAACTTTATACAAATTTTTTACCATCAGATAGCCAAAGCCGTCTCCCTTAGACCATCTTAGTTCATCCTCCTTGGGCTCAAGAACAATGCCAGCTCCTATGAGAGAGCGAATAAAACTTTCCCAAATGTGTGCTTGATCACCAATTAATCCCAGTTGACGTGAGTCATTCCAATAAGACTGCGAAGGTGCCAACGGGGATTGGTTCCTGGCTTGGTAAAGAAAGGTTAGACCTCTATTTTTTAATGCATTCAATAAAGGAGCCGACATAAAGGATATGTTTCCAAGGCCCATGATTTGATCCCTGCCCACCTAGATCGTGCTTCCATTTCCCATCTTCCAGCAGAGTCATTGATCCAATAAATTTTTTGACTTGAGTAGATGCCTCCAAACAGGAGAGGATGCCCCAATTGAGTTAGTTTCCATTCTAAACCAAAGTGAGACAGACTCAAAAGGGATATATTCCTCTTTGATCACCTTTTGCCAAATCCCTACTGTAGTTAGCCCAAGCCAGAGGGTTTTTGATGCCAAAGTCTTGCTGAATAAAACCAGGTTCTTTATCCCCCATCCTCCAATGGATTTTGGTTTTGCCAATCTTTCCCAATTGCAAAGGTGAAAATGTTTTTTTGCTTTTCCCCCTGACCAAAGAAAAGAATAGATTAGTTGATGGAGTCTATTGAGAATTGAAGATGGTATGGGATCCAATGACATCCAGTAAACTAGTTGATTGATCAACACAACTTTGATCAACACTAGGCAGCCTCCCAAAGTAAGCCACCGATTACACCAATGGTCAAGTCTTTTTTCAATTTTTTTTAAAAGCCATCACCAATCAGTTGCATTGTAAGAATTCGGTTTTAGAAAGTATCCAAGATACTTAAGTCCCAAATAAATAGATTCAAAACAAAAAGGAAAGAGATATTTGAAAAGCATCAGATCCGTTTCCTCCA
>JASDQU010280136.1:3167-14764 GCA_032191745.1 Picea mariana
CCATTATATTGTCAGAGAAACCCATAAATAACTATACCTTATAAAAATGAAAATTTATAAATAGTACTACAAGAAAAATCTTCATTTACCATTTCATTTTGCATAAGGATTTGTAGCAGTGGAGATTCTCACTTTGGAGGTGGATCTTGTTTTGCTTTATACTGGAGCTACGGTTGACCGTTTCTCTTGCCGTTTGGACCAGGTAGATCTTCGTCTCCCCTTCTTTCAATTAGATGGTTTAATATTCATTTTCATAGCAGCATTTAGTTTAAAAAATGAAGCCCTAAGTCGCCTCAAAAAAGATCAAATCGACCTCTATTAAAAACGATGGGAGTAAGAAATTCTTTTGCAAAAAACGTTTTTAGAAAGTGATAGCCAAGATGCCAACGCCTTGACACTTGAGTAGATGGGTCGTTTTTGTCAAAGAAGTCATAGAAAATTCGCACATATTCCCACGCAAGCATAATGAACATCATCTTAATGTAAAAAACGTTTTATTGGTGTGTGATGATTATTGAATGGTAAAGAGAGGGCGTGATGATTATAAAAGAGGACGTGGTCTTTTTGAACAATGTGGGCATTAGATTTCATGCTTTTAAATTGCTTTAAGAAATCGTCGAAAATTGTCGAAAAAGTGAAATAATGAAATTCTTTGCTTTTCATTTGTAGGTGATTTCGGCGACCATGATCGAGTGGAAAGAACGAGAGCATGAGATTGATGACTTGGCTGCCTTGCGGAGTCCTCGTACGCGGGCCACATTGACAGCTTGTGGCTTACTGAAATTCTTCAAATTGCAAAAAATGAAGAAGGAGATTCTATTGCTTGAGCACATAATTAGCTTATGGGATGTCACGGAGCAACGGTTCCGGATCGGAGCACAACTTCTAACCATCGAGTTGGAAGACGTATATTTCTTGACTGGCCTCTCGAAAAGAGGGGTTCCTATATATTTTTCCGGACAGAGGGCGCTTCCTGAGCAAGTGGGCGTGTATCTGGCACGCCATTGTGTCCCAGGAGCAAGACTGGTGGGGGGTACAATCCCTATCAAGGATATCAGAGAGTTACCCCTCCGGTCCATTTTGTTTGCCATCACGAGCATGACGGGAAGTACTAGCGCACATCTAGCGTCGAGATCATAGGTAGCTTATGGCGTGCAGTGTTTGGAGCCAACACTGTTTAACTAGAGCGTAGGGTTCCTTCGGAATGTGAAGGAACAGGTTTCGCGGTGTAGGATGGGGAAGAAACAGTTCAGATACAGCTCTTTTTTGGTCTCATTTTTCTCAGAGCACATCCCCCAGATGCACCATCAGATAGCACTGGCAGTGCGACCGGTGGAAGAACCACGGATGGAGAGGTGGACTAGTCTGTCTCCGAGGCTAGTAGCAGAGTCAGAGTTTCGTTTCACCCGTGACTTCTTCGCTTGGCTGAGACGACAGTATCTCTGGATAGAATACTTCCCATATGCTGAGGTGGATTTTCGCGGGAGCATGGATTTGATTCTACCCACGGGGGAAGATTGGGATGCGTCAGGTAAGAGACTGAACAACACCTTGTCTAGTTTTTTGTTTTTTTAAGTTTTTAATGTATATGTTTTTTTTTTGGGGTACGTAGAAGAGTTTTTAATGGGTGCATTGTTTTCAACATGCAGACAAGGGAGCAATGCGCCCGACTAAGATACCGATACCAAGACGTCGTGGGGGTGCTCCGGTTGTAGCAGATCTGGGGGCACCAGTGATAGGTCTCCGAGAGGTTGAAAGAAACCTTCAAGGCCTCACAATGGGTATTCCTCCTTTACGGAGGGGAGAAGTGCCTTTACATTTGCAGAGGCACACTGTGGGAGTGCCATAGAATGTCAATTCTCTACTGATACGCGTAGACGCGGAGTGCCAGAGAATGTCAATTCTCAGCACAATGTAGTGCAAGAAGATTAGAGTCTCTCTGGTGATCTTATTTTGTATGACTTGTCAGGCGATGTTGTGTGGGTGTAAAGACCCAACATTTTGCTCTTCTAAATACTTTTTCGATGTAATCAAAACATTTTCAGTCACGCTATGTATATATATACAGTTTCGAGTTTTTACAGTGCCAAATGTACATGATGATGCCTTTAATGTGATGTGTTTTAATTTACATGTGATGTACAATTTTGCTTTCCTTTATGAAATCTTACATATGGGCGAGATACCGATCCATGATGTAATTAGCTAACGAATCCAAAACACTGTTGAGTTCTCTTGGAATATGTCTGTATTCAATGTAATCAAACATTCGTTCGAGACGACGAACTTGTAGATGGAGACGTAGCAGGATAGGATTACGAATAGCGTAGATTCGATTGAGTTGATAGACCACGAGTTGGGAGTCTAAGTAAACAATGATACGAGAGATACCTAGGGAGGAGACTTGGGTCAAGAGTCCGATGACAACATGATATTCTGCCATGTTATTAGTCGTTGGCCCTAAGAAAATACCTCTTGAACTTACCACCTCGTCAAATTGGTAAATGACCCATGCTGCCGAAGCAATGTTTTGGGTGTGTCAACTAGCGCCATCCGCAAACTTGACAAAGATAGGAAAGAAAGACCTCATCTGCGCATGAAAACACAAGGCATAGTATGAGTGGAAAAGGTAAAGACTCGAGCACGTGAAAGAAACAGTCACACTAAACTAAAATACAATAATGTACAAAGTACACATGCTGGGTGATCTAGGCATAGTACTTCTTAAGGTAAAGCCCATTCTGGGGCTCTCCCAGGGAGGCTCCATCATAATCGACTAACTCGTAGGCACCTCTGTGAAAAACACGTTTCACAATGTAAGGACCATGCCACAGAGGTTCTAATTTACCTGTCCCTAGTTTGTCGTGAGCTTGGTCATAAACGAGGACTAAGTCTCCTTCTGCAAAATTCCGAGGATGGACGGATTTGTCGTATTGATTTTTTATCCGTTTCTGATGTGCCTTGTTAACGAGAGAAACATCACGACGTGTTTCATCCAGTTTGGTCAGATATAAGAAACGTTCTTCCTCGGTAGAAGTATGGGGTAGGAGTTCTACTTTAAGTTTTAGAGATGGAATCTCACACTCGATTGGTAATATGGCTTCGATGCCATACACTAACTGGAAAGGAGTGAACCCATTTGCAGTTTTCACGGAAGTATGGTAAGCCCAGAGAGAGGAGAAAAGTTGTAGATGCCAGGATGTCTTATTTGCCCCTACCATGCGTTGAATCATGGTTTTGAGGACCTTGTTGATAGCTTCAACTTGTCCGTTGGCTTGAGGATAGTATGGGGATGACTTTTCATGGCGAAAACTCAATTTGACATGCAATTCGCTCATCATCTGGTTCTTAAAGTGTGCACCGTGATCAGTGACAATGGCGCGTGGTACACCAAAATGAGTTATGATGTGGTTAAAAAGAAACAGAGCTGTAGTATGACCATTGTTTAGAAAGGTAGGCATAGTCTCAGCCCATTTGGTAAAGTAGTCGACGGCGATGATTATATAACCATGCCCCCCAGCTGAGGTAGGCTTACATTGCATAAAATCAATACCCCACTTGGCGAAGGGGCCGATGGAAATAATGGGGTGCAGCGTAGTAGGGTGGGTGCGTGCCTTGTTGTTAAAAACTTGACAGGGTGGGCATTTTTTGACTGCCTCAATACAATCTTTGAAAATCGAGGGTCAAAAATAGCCGGCACGTAGGACTTTTTGGGCTGTGGCCATCCCAGAAAGGTGACCGCCATAGACTCCAAGGTGACAATCATTTAGAACACGTTCAGCCTCTTCATGAATCAGACATCGTCGAAGGATAGTGTCAATACCATGGCAATACAAGGTGTCGGAGACGATAAGATAACGACGAGAATGGTGATGAATACGTCGACGCTCTTCGCGGGAAATGTTAGGTTGAAAGCGTTGGTTTTGGAGGTAAAGGAGGATGTCTCCGTACCAAGGATCATAGGTGTTGATGAGGAAAAGAGTTTCATCAGGGAGAGAATCTCTAGGTTCGATATCTTCATCAGCATGAGGGAGATCACAGATAAGCTTCGCAAACACCATGGACTTTTTGGCTTTGGACTTTGTAAATTCAAGATCGAATTCCTGAAGGATGACGATCCATTTAGAATATTTTCCCCCGAGTACTTGACGTGTCAAGACGTGGTACATGGGGTTTGAGTCCGCAATCACCGTGGTGGTGCGTAGTAAGATGTAATGGCGGAATCTCTGGACAGCGATGACGGCTACCAGAGCCAGTTTCTCTACATGCGAATATCGGAGTTCGGGTCCAGATAGACTCTTGCTCAGGTAATAGATCACATGTTCTTCATCGTCGGGGTCCTCATAAACTAACACCATCGCAATAGTGGAAGTAGAGGCAGCTAAGTAAAGGATGTAGTCCTTTGTATAGTCTGTAGGATGCAACAAAGGTGCGTGGGTCAAGGCATGCTTGAGAGCATCAAATGACCGTTGAGCGATGTCATCCCAAATGAAAGGGGTGTTTTTCTGCAGCAACCGCATGAATCCTTTAGTTATCTCAGCGTAGTTGCAAATGAAACGACGAAGGAAGTTTTTTTTTCCTTGCAAACTTTGGAGTTGGGTCAAATTGGTAGGTGGGGGTAAGGCCAGAATAGCCTTAATCTTTAAGGGGTCCACCCGAATCCCCTCTTTGGAGACAATAAAAACAAGGAGTTGACCAGATTAGACAGCGAAAATACACTTATGTGGGTTCAAGCGGATACGGTAGAACCGACATCGAAGAAAAATAGCTCGTAAGTGATCAACATGATCTGATCGATTTGATGAGTGGGCAGGTAAGTCGTCGAGGTAAGGTTCTGCAATATGCTTGATATCGTGGAAAGTGTACGACATGGCCCGCTGGAAAGTCGCACCAGCATTTTTGAGACCAAAAGGTAGCTTTCGATAGGCGAAAGTTCCCCATGGGTAGATAAAGGCGGTCTTATGTTGATCAGCAGGTAAAATTTCAATCTGGTTATACCCCGAAAAACCATCCATGAAGGAGAAGATTACACTCCCAGCGCAATTATCAATGATTTGGTCGATGAAGGGCGTAGGGTAGTTGTCCTTTGGACAAGCTTTATTGAGATCCCGATAGTCAACACAGACACAGATGGTCCCTTGTTTTTTGGCAACCGGAACAAGGTTGGAGACCCATTATGTCAAAGGGATGGGATAGATAAAGCCAGATTTCAAAAGTTTCTCAACTTCTGCCTTTATAACTTCGATTTTCTTGGGATGAACCGGGCGGAGTTTTTGTCGAATAGGTTTCGCGCCAGGGTAAGTCTTGATTTCGTGCACGACGATCGAAGGGTCGATCCCTGGCATTTCCTCGTAGCTCCAAGCGAAGACATCGCAGAATTCTTTAAACAGAGCGATGTAAGAGACCACTTCTTCCGGTGTGCAATTAGCACCAAGGATAATGTTTTCCACAACACCTTCTTTGATCTAAATATCAATAACGATCGTAGTAGAGATGTTACCCATATTCCCCTCAGAAAGAGTATCTTGTGTGAGGATGGGAGATTGTGGAGAATGGGTGGCATCAGGAGGGAAGAAAGAGTGTATGTCTTTGTGGATTTCTTCTAGAGGCGGAAGAAAAGAGGATCGATGATGGTTATCATCCCAAGGTACGTCGTCAATACTAAGCATTTCCATTATAGATTCGTCGGAAGGGAAAATTTGGGAAATGTAATCGATTGCAGACGATAGGGAATCCAACCATGACGGCATCGAGTAGGCATCAGGTGCCAATAAGTGTGGGTTGTCCAAGAAGGGAGAGGCAGATTGAATAGCTATGTATGCGGCCTCGGCTGGGCTAAGTGGCATGGTGTCACCTAGCACATCGAATTCCATAGGACTAGGTACAATCCAAGGGTTAGATGATTCCAAGGATTGATAAGGCATAGCCGAAATCATATTGACAGTGGCAATATGATGTGTGGTGGGTGGAAGTGGTGTAGGGAAAGTACCCATAAGGCTAGAATATTTTAACAAGCTAACACCAACGCTTTCATACGTAACTGGGTGGTCCCCCAAAAAAGGAATGTTGTTGGTGACAGGAGCACGAGCGTCCGGTGTACAGAAATTTAGTTGATCAATAGTGACAATTTTGCCTTGATGGGGGAATTGTACACATCGAAACACCGACGAGGCGACATCATTCATAGTGTAGAACCAACTTCTTCCAAGTAGTAGGTTGTAATCGAGGGGGGCATCGACCACCTCGACATCAACAGTAACAGTTTTGCCGCCCAACTGAACGGATAAGGATTGTAATAGTCCGTGAGGATGAAAACCTCGCCCGTCGAAAGTGCGTAACATCGTAGGGGATTTGTTAAGGGCAGGTGATTTTAAGCCTTTCCAACAAGCTAAATACATGACACAAGTAGAGGCTCCCTCATCCAAGATAGTTCGGTGGATTTGTTGATTGTGAACAACAACATCGATCTGAAAGGCTAGTTGGTGAGAGAGTCGGGGTTGATGATCATCCAGATTAAACGTGAGGTTATTTGATGACTCAGGATCGAAAGCACCGATGGCAGCTAAGAGCATTCTACATTGGCTGGGACAGTGTTGTAGAACTTCCAAAGCAGACATAACACACGGTGCTTGAGCCAAATCTTCAACGATGTTGTAGTTTTGGGCAGCTCGCGAACTAGGCTTAAAGGTAGATTTTCGGATAGTGCTCTTAGGAGGGTGTAGGCTGGAGTCAAATAAAGTTTTCTCGATCTGAAGTGGCCCGGACGGAGGGCTAGCAGACGGAGGACTAACGGAATATGGTAATGGGTCCGATAAGGAACCGTTAATAGTCTTCGACTTATCAGGTTTAATCGGTGTGTCATATGTCGTGGTGCGAATAGTCAGATTAATCCCGTTAAACATGTAAATGTGAGCACTTGTTGAGGCCTCATCATGGGATTGGTTGGAACTGCCCCCTGGACTGGGGGTTTGAGCAACCAAAGATTGTTGCTGTGGAAAAGGCTGGGTAAGCGCAGCGGGTTGTGAATTTCCCTTAAAGATCTTGGCCACTTCATCGCGATGTGGATAGTCTCGGGTGTAGTGATCATCACCACAAATGAGACATGGGAATTTTGGTTTTCGTTGTGGTTGTTTTCCGGCAACAGGGGTTTGAGGTTGATTTTTTGGTTGTTCATTGTTGTTGGTTTTCTTTGGTTTATTTCTTGCTTTCTTCTGGCCCCCAGGTTGTTGCGAAGGGGTTGATTGGACTGCATTCACCTCAGAGAATTGAGTTTGAGGGGGGGTAGAAGAGGGTGCAGTCGAACTGGGAGCGAGCGTCAGAGCGAACCGCTGGGTTGTTCCAGTCGACTGAGAAGGAGATTGGGTTTTGACGGAGCCAATAACTCCATCCACGTGCGAGGTAGACAATGTTTTGGATGGATCATTAGTGGCACGGGTAGCATTTGGTATCAACTCATACAGAGTACCAGATTGTGAATAAACCAAATCTAAGTACTGAGCTTGAGCAATGGCTTCTTCCTCGGTGACTACACCACCCATGGCAACATCACGAGCGATCTGGGGTAACAATGATTTAGTGAACCATTCCGCTAATAATTGGTCGGGAATGACCGCTTTGATTAGCCTTCGTCGTCGTCTCCATTCATGAATATGATCATAGATATGTACGGAGGTTGTCTAACGAAGGGAGGTCAATAGTTCAGTACCCGTCTCGTATCGAATGGGTAGTTGGAAGTGTGTGAGGAAGGACATGGGGAGAGAGTTGAAATCGTGAAAAGAAGCATGGGGTAGTTCAATGTACCATTTTGCTGCGGAACCTGTAAGCGTTCGTTGAAAAAGACGCAAACGTATAGAATCGTCCATGAGGGAGTTGGATGAACACTACAAATGGAAATTCATCACGTGGTTGTTTGGGTCTTCTCCGGACTTTCCGTCGAATTTTGGGATATCAAAAGGAAGTTTAGCTGGAATAGCTGGCCAAACCGAAGAATGAAAAATAGGATCATTCGTTAACCGAGACAAGTCTGGAAGGTCCAGAGTCGCTAGGAAAGGCAGTTGTCGATTAACCTGTGGGTAATACTGGTGTGGCATAGGGACACTAGTAGGGACATACACTGGGTTATGCGGATAATTGTAACTAGTGGGCCCTCTTGTATAAGGTTGGTGTTGACCAAAGTACACAGGATTTGAGGTGTTTTGAGAAACATGTGCGAGCGGAGGATAACCGGATGGGTTTTAAGGATTATAAGCCGGATTTGGCGTTTGTCCATAAGAAGGATATAGATGGGTCCCTTGAGGGGGAAGAGATTGTTGTGGAGCTTGAGGATTGTGTCCCCTTAAGACTGTGGATTTCCTGGAAAAGGTATGTTCCACGGATTGGGTGTGGTAGACACATTTTGTCCATACGGTTGATGGTAAGCTCTGGATTGAGGCTTCCCCCCAGCATAAGGGTGTCCTCCAAATGGAAGTTGTCCTCCGATGGGAGGATGCCCCCTAGCTTGAGGTAGAGTTCCCAGAATTTGAGAGCCAAACGTAAATGACTGACCGGTACCGCTGACCGGATTAAAACCACCAAGATCGGTCCCTCCGGGTTGTTGGATAGGTATGGAACTTCTCGGCATAACTTGGGTAGTAGTGGTAGCGGAAGAATTCAGTGCTCTATACCCAAAAGGGAGTGATGATGAAGGTCTAGGTGTTATTGGTGTGCCAATTGCAGCTTGGCTAACCACCGCATTACCGGCGGGAATAGTCGGTACGTGAGGGACCATTGTAGAATGGGCCGTCTGGAGAGAAAAAGTGGACCTTGGGCCAACGGACGATGTGTTCGGACCAATGGACGGTGTGGCTGAAAAAATGGTAGTACCAGTAAAATGGTTTAAAGGTACAGTGTAGGTGATAGGCGCATCGACACCTATTCCTGCTCCATAAATATCCTGCACCATGCGCGGTGGACTTCGAACAATGTCTGCGGTCCAAAAGGGGTCATCGATTAAAGGGTTTGAATGAGACCCAGTCGGAATGTCAGAAGGATTGACGACGACAAATTCACCGACTGAATTCAGTTGGAGAACATGTCGCTCATATCCCTCCGGAATGCGGAAAGCTTCCGGAGACTTGAAACAATTCGAAAATTCTCTAAAGGAGTGGGAACTTCTTCTTGGGAGGTTGTAGTGTCTTGAACCTCGCTCTGTTGAGGAGATTCCTCCATAGAATGAGGGGGTAAAGGGGTGTTCCCTTCCATATTTTCTGGAGGAAGTCCCTGTAGCCTCCGCGACCGGCGTGAAGGGTCGATGTTGGCGAAAAAGAGTTGGTGGAAAAAATCTATGGCCAACTAGCGAAAAGAAACAGCATACGCTAATAAAATCTAGAAATCACAACCAAGCAAACAGGACCTTCTCTCGATGACCGTACTAGTTGGTGATGAAATCCAACGTCACGTGGTCAAGTCAAGANCAAACGTATAGAATCGTCCATGAAGGAGTTGGATGAACACTACAAATGGAAATTCATCACGTGGTTGTTTGGGTCTTCTCTGGACTTTCCGTCAAATTTTGGGATATCAAAAGGAAGTTTAGCTGGAATAGCTGGCCAAACCGAAGAATGAAAAATAGGATCATTCGTTAACCGAGACAATTCTGGAAGGTCCAGAGTCGCTAGGAAAGGCAGTTGTCGGTTAACCTGTGGGTAATACTGGTGTGGCATAGGGACACTAGTAGGGCCATACACTGGGTTATGCGGATAATTGTAACTAGTGGGCCCTCTTGTATAAGGTTGGTGTTGACCAAAGTACACAGGATTTGAGGTGTTTTGAGAAACATGTGCGAGCGGAGGATAACCGGATGGGTTTTAAGGATTATAAGATGGATTTGGCGTTTATCCATAAGGAGGATATAGATGGGTCCCTTGAGGGGGAAGAGATTGTTGTGGAGCTTGAGGATTGTGTCCCCTTGAGAACCGTGGATTTCCTGGAAAAGGTATGTTCCACGCATTGGGTGTGGTAGACACATTTTGTCCATACGGTTGATGGTAAGCTCTGGATTGAGGCTTCCCCCCAGCATAAGGGTGTCCTCCAAATGGAAGTTGTCCTCCGGTGGGAGGATGCCCCCTAGCTTGAGGTAGAGTTCCCGGAATTTGAGAGCCAAACGTAAATGACTGACCGGTACCGCTGACCGGATTAAAACCACCAAGATCGGTACCTCCGGGTTGTTGGATAGGTATGGAACTTCTCGGCATAACTTGGGTAGTAGTGGTAGCGGAAGAATTCAGTGCTCTATACCCAAAAGGGAGTGATGATGAAGGTCTAGGTGTTATTGGTGTGCCAATTGCAACTTGGCTAACCACCGCATTACCGGCGGGAATAGTCGGTACGTGAGGGACCATTGTAGAATGGGCCGTCTGGAGAGAAAAAGTGGACCTTGGGCCAACGGACGATATGTTCGGACCAATGGACGGTGTGGCTGAAAAAACGGTAGTACCAGTAAAATGGTTTAAAGGTACAGTGTAGGTGATAGGCGCATCAGCACCTATTCCTGCTCCATAAAGATCCTGCACCATGCGCGGTGGACTTCGAACAATGTCTGCGGTCCAAAAGGGGTCATCGATTAAAGGGTTTGAATGAGACCCAGTCGGAATGTCAGAAGGATTGACGATGACAAATTCACCAACTGAATTCAGTTGGAGAACATGTCGCTCATATCCCTCCGGAATGCGGAAAGCTTCCGGAGACTTGAAACAATTCGAAAATTCTCTAAAGGAGTGGGAACTTCTTCTTGGGAGGTTGTAGTGTCTTGAACCTTGCTCTGTTGAGGAGATTCCTCCATAGAATGAGGGGGTAAAGGGGTGTTCCCTTCCATATTTTCTGGAGGAAGTCCCTGTAGCCTCCGCGACCAGTGTGAAGGGTCGATGTTGGCGAAAAAGAGTTGGTGGAAAAAATCTATGGCCAACTAGCGAAAAGAAACAGCCTACGCTAATAAAATCTAGAAATCACAACCAAGAAAACATGACCTTCTCTCGATGACCGTACTAGTTGGTGATGAAATCCAACGTCACGTGGTCAAGTCAAGAAGGGGCGGGGATATGGTGGAATAGTTACAATGGCGACCTGCTTAACGGACTTACACCTTGGTGCAAGCTTCCACGCAGTAATTGTGGATTTACCCTCCAAGGAGCCCGAGTGAGTTTGACCAATGTCTGCTCCAGGTACAGTGAGACTTCCCTTCACTGTCACCTCGTGTAAGACCCTAAAGATTATGGCCACTAAGGTTACCAAGTCGCAGTCAGCCCCTGGGTAGGAACAGTCGACAGTCCAGTCTGAACGTACGAGCAAGGTATTTAGCCCGAAATCAACTTGAAAGGCTTCAACTCAACCTTGTGGGTATACCTTTAAGCAATCCCCATAATACGATCTGACCACTACAATCAGTCAAACCACGGAAGGATAATCTCCGTAGCTTTCCCGACTGCGACCTCGTGCGTAACCCCTGTGTGAGAGGGGGATCCTAGGCAGACTTATACGACAATTGGATTTGACTCTCCCTAGCTCAGGATGCTAAAGTTTGTTTGGAAACTTTGGAGAGTTATGCTCACAGCCTAATCCAT
>JASDQU010280139.1:11794-26558 GCA_032191745.1 Picea mariana
TGTTGTTATTCGATCTGCCCATACTGCATATTTTATTTTACTATCCCATGACTTCTTATTTTCTCCGACAACCTTTTTTAGAATATTCATGAGGTTCTTGTTGGTTGACTCTGCCAATCCATTCCCTTGTGGGTAGTAGTTTGAGGAATGGGATAGGGTAATGCCATATTTGAAATAAAATTCTACCGGAGCGTAGGAGCTAAAAGCTTTGGCATTATCTGTAGTGATCTTGGAAGGGACACCAAATCTAGTTATGATCCGATCTTCCAAGAAGTTCATGACTACTTTTTCGGTGGCCTTTTTTGTAGGAATTGATTCAATCCATCTAGTGAAATAATATGTAGCTATCAGGATCCACCGATAGCCATTACTCGAATTATCTTTGAATTCACCAACAAAATCCAAACCCCATTGCTGAAAGGGTGCCTCCACTACCACCGGTTTCAAAGGCTGTGCTGGAAGTTTCGGTTTGTCGGAGAAGTATTGGCAAGGTTGGCAAGATCGAACATGCTGATAAGTATCCGAAAAGAGTGTTGGCCAATAATAACCGGCCCTCAAGATATTATGGGCAGTAGTACGAGCGAAAAAGTGTCCACCACAATGCCCAGAATGCAATTCTTCCAATATCTTCTTTGCCTCGTCCTTGTTTACACATCGAAGTTTAACACCATCAGGGTTCTTCCACCCAAGTCCATCCTCGGTCAAGTAGTATTTCATAGCCTTCAATCTCAAAGCCCTTCTCTTGTAATCCACCAAATGATCAGGGCAAGACAAGTTCTTTAGATAATAAACTATATCGGAATACCACTCATCATGTTCTAGTTCATTGATCATTACATTCACTTGCTCATTCTCACCCATCTGTATGGCTTTTTGATTGCTTTCAGTCAACATTTGGGCCAGACCTTGTCCTTTTATTATCTTGGTGGGTTTTATTTCTAATTCATACTCCTGGATTTTGGAAACCCACTTTCCTCAAGTACCCATGCAGTCTTGTTGTGATAAAACATCCTTCACGGCTAGGTACGGGACATAAGCCTTGATTTTATTGTAACCAATGTAGTTCCTGAAATGTTTGAGGTATTTGACCAAGGCATAGGCTTGCTTCTCCATGATGGAGTAGTTCAATTCTGAATCTCTTAGGACTTTGCTCATAAAGGCTACGAGATGTTCATAGTTATCAGCATCCTTCTGCATCAAGACACCTGCAATAGTATCCTGAGATGCAAACAAGAATATTATGAAATCTCACGAAAAATCAGGACTAATCAGGACGGGGGCTTGGGAGATGGCGTTTTTGATATCTTCAAAAGATCTGTTGGTCTCATCTCCCCACCTGAAAGCAACATCCTTTTTCAGCAGAGCGCTCAATGGTTTTATCCTTTCAGCAAAATTGGGCACAAATCTGCGGATGAAGTTGATTTTTCCAAGAAACGATTGTAGGGCTTTCTTGTTGACCAGAGGGCGGACGTCCTTTATTGATTGGACTCTTCCGGGATCAATGGAGACTCCTCCTGGTGAGGCCACGTGTCCCAATAGTTTTCCTTCGTCAATCCCAAAAACATACTTCTTAGGATTCAGTGAGATACCATACATCCTGCATCGTTCAAAAACAATCATGAGGTGGGCGAGATGGTCTTTCCTATCCTTGGACACAACTGTGAGGTCATCTTGGTAAATTACTATGATTTTTTGTATAAGGTCCCTAAAGGAAAATTCCATTGCTCTCTGAAAAGTGGCACTAGCATTCATGAGACCAAACAACATTCTCAAGTACATAAAAGTTCCCCAAGGCGTAGTGAATGCAGTCTTGAGTTGATCCTCCCTTTTGAGTAAAAGTTGGTTGTATCCTGAGAACCCATCTAGCATAGACATCATCCTTGCCTGTGTGACCCGCTGGAGAAAATGTACCATGTTTGGGAGGGGATAATTGTCCTTTAAATACAAATGGTTGAGGTCGCAGAAATCGACACACAGGCGGATATCACCATTTTTCTTCCGAACAACTACCAGGTTTGACATCCAAGAAGAATACCTGATAGGGGCTATGATATCGGCGTCAACCATCGTTTGGAGTTCCTTCTGTATCTGACTTGCCAACTTCGGGTTTATATGCCTTATCTTTTGTCGGAATGGTTTGGCTCCTTCTACCAAGGGTATAGCGTGTTGGATGACATCTCCCCTATATGCCTTTAAATCATCATAGTTCCAAGCAAAGGTGTCTCTAAATTCTCTGATGAGCTCTAGTATTTCCTTCCTCTCTTTCTCAGTGGGTTCCTTTCCTATCTTGACCATCCTTGGGTTCATCTCTGTACCGATATTGAATTCCAAGGCTTCCTTAGCTTGCTTATTGGTTCTTTTTCCTTTGAAAACATCATGTCTGTCAAAAAGGTTTTCTAGAGGAATACAACCCTTTGGTAAGGTATTGTTTTGCAGGTTGATGACTTCCAAGTCCATAGAGTCGGCCAAGAAAGCAACTTGGGAATCCGTAAATTCTTTGCTATTCTCCATGAATCTGATACTTTGATCATCATCCTCGAACACCTGCCAATGCTCCAAATTGTCGGGGATAGAAGGTCTAAAAAGAACCTCCATTTTGCATAGGTCATGAAGAGGTCCTTCACATGGTTGTAAAGTGGAGGCTGAGACAGCCAAAGCATCAGCCACGTGGTTTTCTTCTCGAGGAATGGCTTCGATTGATATTTTTCTGAAGGATTTTGAAAGGGTTTGAGCCATATCTCGATACCTTTTCAACTTCTCACATTTGGTGGCAAATCTCATCAAAACTTGTGACACAATGAGGTCTGAGTCCCCTTTCACTTCCAAGATAGTAACCCATTTGTCGATTGCTAAATTAAGTCCCAGAATCAAAGATTCATATTCAGCCACATTGTTGGTGCAATGGAACTCCAACCTATATGAGTGGTAGAAAATATCACTTGAGGGAGCTGTCAAAACTACTCCAGTGCCTGATCCAAAGCTTGAGTGTGACCCATCGAATTCCAAGGTCCAGATTCCTTATGCTTCTTCAACAGTGTCCATATCCAACTTCTCTTCTTGAATGAACCAATCATTGAGGCCACTATTGATGCATAAAAGTTGATCATTTACCTCATCCGGGGTTTCGACTGGTGATCCAACAAAAGGCTCATTATAGACGGTGAAAAATCCTCCTTCAGGATGAGGGATAGTGGCTCTGGACTGCTCCTTGTGAATGCTTCCATTTAAGTGTTCAATGAGGTCATTGCGAAGGATAATCCCTAAATTATTTACATCATTTACGATGACCACATTTATCAAGAAAGGAGCACTGGGGCAGGAGTCAAATGCCACCTTGAGGTTGTTAATGATCCCTTTTGCGAAATTATCTCTGGTGTTTGCTCGTGAGATCTTCAGACCCAATTGATGCATAACTTCTTCTGTCATTATATTGGTTTTAGCTTTTGGGTGCAGGAGACAGTTGTGAAGGAGAAAATCTTCGACTCGGAGGGAGACATAAAACGATATGAACTCACAGACTTTAGAAATAGGGTGTCCCACCTGATGAATAAAAAGAGAGAAGTCTTCAGGAAGATTTGGCTCAACATTTTCGGGTGATACATCCCCAACTTCATCCTCTGAATGGGCCCTTTTTAACGGAGGTTCTTGAGAAGAAACAACACTCTCATGAGAAAGGCTCCACTTCCTTTTGGAGGGAGCTAGTTCGATCTGGAGGATGCTTGGAGGTTCAGGTTTTGCCATAGGTTCATTACCCGGATCCCATAGTTCGCAATTTTGTGTTACATTTCTTTGTTGAATGTAGTCATCAAAATCCAGATTTCTTTCAATTTGAAAGGTCGGGTCTTGCGCTTCTTCTAAAGTTTTTGGTGACCGGTCCTTAATGTTGAATTGCAAGGTTCCTTCTAAGGAAGACAAGAAGTGATCGATGATGGCCTGTTCTGAGCCCACCTTTGACCGGATCTTTTTAAGGAGAAGGTTGAACATATCACTGAAATCTTTGATACTTTCACAGGGTCCTTTGCAAATATTGAAGTATTGAGAAAAGGAGTCTTGTGAATGTTCACTATCACACCACCTTATTTTAAAGGCTTTTTGTAGTTCTTTGTGGTTTTTTATGCTTCCCTTGGGACGCCCATCAATCCAAACTTTAGCATCTCTTGTAAGGGAACTTGCAAAGAGCCTCATGAAGACATCAGGGTGATCTTGACCAGCCAAATGAAAGTCAACACTATCGCAGAAATGGGTCCAATGTGAGTTTCTAGGGGTGCCCTTTCCTAAAAAGAAAGGTAGCCAAGAGTTTGCATCTGTGGGTAAATCATGCAGTCCACCCTGGATGTTGTTAAAGTCAAAACAGTTGAAACTCTCCGAGTGAGACCATTTGTGAGGATTTGGATTGATTGGAGGCACAGGGTTTGTTAGAGTGATGGTTGCCACAGTAGCGAGGTTTGAATATTGTCACCCGCTACGAGTCATCATTGATGGAGTCGCCAAATAGTTTTCCTGAAACTATCAAAGAACAAGGGAATAAAAACTAGTGGAGTCGCCAGGTAAGCTTGTAAGAGAAAAGGTCTTTGAGGCAAGGCTTACCAAAAGATTTGTCGTTGAGGAAGATTGACTCAGTGTTCCTCGGCAGCGGCGCCAAAATGTTATCGCACAGTTTGTAGCTAGGAGAAAAGGCTATAAAGTAGAAGGCCAAACTGGCGTAACAGGGACCTAACCCACCCAATGTCACCACGATGGGGAGGTCCTTTCTATTTAGGGAGGCTAGGCCCAAGGGAGATGTCCCTGGCAATCTGGGGTTTGAAAAGGAAAGGCTCAAAGGATTAAGGCTATTTTCCCCTTTCACAGATTACCGCCCAAAAAGATAGTCAAATAAAGTATAACCACGGAGAGGGCACCTGCTTGCGAGACAAGACAACAATAAAACTAGTACGTGCAATAATGGTTAATACTTCATAAATCAGTGACTATCTAAGTTCAATATATGAGCAAATGCAGCAGTAAATATTGACGAAGTCAATGTTTGCAATAATGACAATGGCAATATAATGTTACTTGTCAATAAACACTAGAACAATATAGCATCCAATGAATATAATCAATCCTTGAATCAAATCAATGCATAAAACATCATTCAGTTGCTCACATATAATAGATTGTTGCGTCAAGATGAAATATCCTATGGGTGACGTCAGCTTTTTAGGGTTAGTTGTTAGTTAGGGTTTCAAGTTTATAAGGTTTTGAAAGTTTGTTTAGTCACTATCACTTCAACGCTAGAGTCTAAGGATCAGTGCCTAAGGGTTAATGGAGTCAACAAGTGATGGACGCAATAGTTGAAGGGCAAAAGTTTTCTAAGGACTAGAGGGTAGGTTTTCAAGGTGCTGCTAAAGCAGGGCCTTGAAAGTAGAAACCCTAAGAGAGAGAGATTCACTTGGTGTTGCAAAGGCAAGGCCTTGTGTTCTCTCCTCTTTCCCGGCAAACGGCTAGCACAATAAGGAAAAATTAACCAAGACAAGAGGTTTTGATGAGGGAGACATTGCTAAAACAAGGTCTATCAACAAACCCTAGATTGGTACGGACCTAGTGTAGTAAGCCTAGGCTAAGGACGTCTCACTCTTCTTGGCTTCCAAAAGATACGACTAGCATAAGGAATGAAGAAAACAAGTGTAGCTAACACTAGGCTCTATTTTCTTATTCAATGGTCTAAGGTCTCTTTGTCAGGGAACATGAGACAACAACCTACTTGTGTGGTTGTCCCCTAGGGTTTTGATTCAGCAATATATAAGTAATATGCAAGAGATTTAAACTACAACCATTCAAAGAGAAGTTTTGCAGTAAAAACACTTACATTTCATGAAGAAATATCCAAGCAAACCCTCGTTGTAACACCTTCCTTCCAAAGAAACAACATAAATGCCAAGAAAACTCTTCCTTCAAAAGTTGCACCTCA
The DNA here is from genome assembly GCA_032191745.1 of Picea mariana. Taxonomy (NCBI): domain Eukaryota; kingdom Viridiplantae; phylum Streptophyta; class Pinopsida; order Pinales; family Pinaceae; genus Picea; species Picea mariana. The sequence goes on from JASDQU010280139.1 coordinate 17,745, forward strand.
CTATTTCAGCCAAAAACCCCAATAGGGCGCTAAAAATCAGATCTCATTTGATGAGTGAGTTGTGTTATCTTCAAAATGAGGGAAAACATCCTCAATTTATATCATCCAATGACCTTTAAGTTAAAAATTAGGTCATTAAAACAGCTGACAAGGCTGACTACTAAAAATCATAATGTTTTTACATTTATCTGCTAAATAAAATCCTAAATGAGCAGTAAGCAGGACGTCTAGCCCCTCTGAGGGAGACGTTGGCCCTTTTTAGGGCAAAACTCAACACTAGAAGGCAAACATTGGCCCTCTCTGGGCCTCCAAACTCTGCCACATGTGCCAAATTGCCCTGTAAAGATGCCACACGCTGGAGGTGACGTCAAGGCTCTCTGGAGGACGTCTTGGTCAACATAGGGACGCGTTCCACCTGCAGTGGGTCAACCCCCTAGGGCTGGGCTCAGCCAAGGCGTCCTGGATGAAAACATCCTTCTTCTTCTCTCGTGCAAATGCTCGATCAATTACTGTCATGTCTCTGTCCCTGATGAGATCCTAGCAACCATCTGATGGGCTCTTTAGCCCCATGGAGGTCCGAACTGATCATCTCCCCATGTGTACCGGTCCACCTGGTACCTGTTCGTCGGGTATGGTCCTGCACATCAAAAACTTCGCCCTCCATGGGCTCATTAGTCCTCGGGATCATAGCAATTTCAATAATGTTTCATCATTAATTTTATCAAATGCATGCATAAGACCCCTACCATATCATCTAATAGCTCAAAGACATTACACTGACCTACTATCAAAGCTGAAGAAAAAGACAAGGTAACCTATTGGGCCAGCATCCATAAGAAAAGGAAAGTTCTCAAAGTATATCATCCAAGCCATGTAATACAAGGTGGTGTGGTATAAGGATGCCCAGACATAGTGAAAACCAGGGGTGAATATTATCCGTGGGTGCCTTTGTAGGAGGCGAGCTGTACCTATCATGGATGCAATTCTTGCCAAGCCCTTTATTGCCTTTATTCTTTCTTTTATTTATTGTTTTTTCTTTCTTTTTACTTCAAGGTCTAACTAGAGGACACTACCTTGGCGTGGTGACCAGAGCTGATAGTGTTACCCACGAGTATTTTCGCAGAAATGATAAGGTTGGCTCGTGATGAGACCCCCTTTCCATTGGCCATGCAACCAAGAGTCACTGCCCTGGCGTGGTGACCAGATAATGGCAATGTCATACTGCTAGATACCTATGAACATAATGGGTTGGCTCGTGATGAGACCCCCCATCCTCTTGGCTAGGTCTTGTTTTAGTGTTTTTCTTTGGGTCCCTCTTTTTTCTTATCGAGAGGCTTTTTTATTGCCTTCTCGGGGATCCTTGGGCGAGGCATCTCTAGGTTTTATTTCCTATGGCTTTTATCTTTTACCAGCTGCTTTTACCTTCTGGGCCTTTAGCCCCTTCTTCCCAAAGGATAAAATGTAACCCCATAAATAGTTCATCCTAATGTTCGGACTAGGGGAGTGGGATAGATGGATAGGAGACAAGATGTAAAATGATGATATGGTGGGAACGGACGATGGCTCTTCAAATCTCCCCTGGTGGCTAACCAAAAACTATGGATACAAGCTTGCTAGGGCACCCCGTTAATCCCCCCAACCATGGTCAAGTGGGTTAGTGTAAGATCCAAGCAGTTTTCAGAAATGTAAGGAACCTGATGCATATATCTGAAAGTTATAATGATCAAACATGACACATACCATGATACCTGGACCAATTACCTCATGGAGCAAGAGTCTTCTCCGATGCAAGTCCAAGTCGAAGGTGATGGATGCTACTGTTGCTGACAGGACAGATCTGATGAAGGAGGAGAAGGATGGGCCCTCCAGGGCCATGGTCAGGTCAATCCTACTCTCGGTACTCCATGTTTAGGACCTGTGGGCCTCGAGACATGATCTCCTAGTTATCCCATGAAATCGGGGATAACAGGCTTGGCATACCTTTTACTAGGGATGATGTACTTTACTTTGTCAATATTAACCTTATCATCCCTAATAATTTCCATCAGATTCCCATTACTTATTCTATTCTTTTACTATCCCGATCTTTGAAAAACCAGGAGGGTGTGGCCTGAGAATCCCATCTGACTATCTCTGATATTTAATTGATTCTGTTGATGCAGATTGAGCTGATGACACATTTTCAACTGATAAATCCAACTCTAACTTTAACTCTGAAGGAGGCACATCATTAGCTGTCTGATCCGATTCTTCCTCAAGAAAAATCCCATCAAAAGCATCCATGTGGTCCCAAACATTGCAAGTGCTTGGGGTTTTGCTATCAAGTCCCATCTTAGTAAACCATGTGGTATGCTCTACCTCATAACATCCCATTTCTAATTCTCGAAAAACAATCTGATTCTCCTTTTTCCTAGGATGTTCCACATGATATTTCCTTTCCAACTCTCTATTCAATTTAAACTCTAACCCATTTGGAGTTGGAATGGTGGTGTAAGTTAAATCCATCTGTAAACTACCACCTAAATCTGCAGCTGTCTTTCTGCTTAGCAACATACCCCAAGTATCTGGCACATCAACTACAACAATATCCATTTCAATCATGATATCTGAGAATGAAGCTAAGTGTACTTGTAACCCCTTAATCAAACCATGCACCTCAATTGTCCTGCTATCCATGGCATAAATGTTATGATAAGGTCTAGATATTCTTAAGTTCAATTGTTCCATTACTTTCTTAGTCATAACATTTGAGGTAGCTCTTGAATCTAGCATACAATTATGAAGAATAAAAGGATTCACGAGCAAGGATAGGAAGAAAGGTTTATTCTCTTTGTTTCCCCTATCCATATTTAGCTGAATAACCAATGCATCCTGATAAGCTGTTGTTGGCGGAATCTCAACACTTTTCTGAGAAGGACAATCTATGGCTTTGAGCAACTTTTCCCTCTGAGAAGGGATCTTCATTATTTCGAACACAGGCACCAACATCTTCGCATTACTTAACCACCCTCTTAAGTCAATAATCAATTATGAACTTGCATACCCATTTGACTTAGGGGGGTTTGAAGCTATCTTGGGAATGGTTACTTGGTTTCTTTCTTGAGTTTTGTTCCCATTCCTTTGATAGGTAACGCCTTTAAATTTTGCCATTTCAGCTATTTTTTTTGGAGTAGGCTTAGGACCAAACATTTCTGTTGCCTTATCCACCACAACATCACCCAGGAAAATCATGTCTTCTACTCCCCCATCAGGTTCATCAGAATCCATCCAATCATACGTGCCGGCATTAAACTCATGACCAAACATATTAACTTGTTCATTCGAAGATCCATAAGGTCCCGCCTCATCATGAAGTTGAAGGAAGACTTGGCAAGTTGACTCATCATGAAATTGCTCACAAGGTCTACAATAATGAATAGCTTGGTGGTCAACCCAATTAGTGGATTCAAATGGATTTGGTGGTCTTTGATCTTGGGGAGGGGACTTCTTAGGCCATTTGTCATTTGGCCTATGTGGGGGCCTACTAGCTTGACCCCTTTCCACAGATATCGACCTGTTTTGTAAGGCAGTGATTTGATTTGATTTGTTTGGTTGATTTCTATTTGCTTGAGCTGATTGGCATGATTAATTTCCATATGTTTAATCAATTGAGTAAGTTCCTTCATGCCATCGTTAGAGGGTTTCTGATTTTCAATGTTCTTTTTCTTCTCCTCGTAAGGTTGGGAAGAAGACCCTCTAGTAAAACCAGGAATATTAGACTTCCTAGTCTCAAGCATATTCTGTTCAATCCTTATAGTTGTTTCTTGTGCTGCTGGTAAAGCTTGAGGATCCTTATCCCTTAAGGCATACCTCATTTCACCCTCAAAAGCCTCGATATAATAAATCAAAATTGCAGCATCCGGAGGCTTAACATCTTGATGAAGGCCCATTACCACGCTATTAAACTTAATGTTAAACTCTAACACTGTTTCATTTTCTTTCTTATGGCTAGTGGTAAGGGCTCCCAGCTGAAATCTATGTTTCTTTGAATCACCCCATCTCTTCCTAAATTCATCCAATATTGAATTGAGGGTGTTAAATTTGTTTGCAGGAAAATCTGAAAACCACTCGCCAGCATCTCCCTCTAAAGAAAAGACAAATAAAGTTATCTTCACATCTTCTTCGTTATGACCTTTACAATACTTCAATAAACTCTTGTCAAAACTTGCGATGTGGGACCTGACACTTATAGCATTGTTCCCATGAAAAATAGGCAACTTGGCAATGGATTTTTCCGGAACATCGTGGGGGGCACCTTAGATTGCTGCAAGGTTCAAAGGACTCAAACAGGAAGTCATCGTTACGTTAGGATTATTAGTGGGATTATTAATAGTTGGTTGATTATTAGTTTGGAACAAGTATTGGATATCGTTGAGTGCTTCCTCCCTATTACTTTCAAGTAGTCTCCTAGGAGCCAAGCGGTTTAGCCTCCTCCTATAAATCTTTTTGGGTTCGGGAAAAGAATAAACCACTCCTTGTGAAGTGCTCCTAGTAGTACACTTGACAGATTTTTTCAATGGAGTCGCCACTTAGACAAGAATCACACAAGGGTAGCCAATGCAAGCTCAAAGAATTTTAAGGCCTAAAAGTTTAGTTCTTTAGTTCTTAAAGAATTAAGTTAAGGTCGTTTTGACCAAGGATAAATGACTTATCCCTGGAAACGGCGCCAAAGATGTTGCCGTCCTAATGCACACTTGCAAATGTGAGCTAAGTCCGGCTCACTTAGTGTTTCCTTGGAGGCACAATGCCTAGGTTCCGTCAAGGCTTACTCCTAGGGAAGCCAAGGGGGGTAGTCCCTAGTTTCTAGTTAAGTTTTAAAGTTAAGTTCTAGGAGTTGATTTTAGATTGTTAATGTTTGGGGGGATTCTAACCTAAGATGCTAAGGCAGCAATGCAAGATGCAAGGTTAGTATGTTAAGCAAGCCTTTTCCTAGGGAAACTAAGACTAGTGCCTAAGATTGGGCAAGGGGTCAACTATATGTTAGGGTGTTTCGTTACAAATATGTTTACAGGTTACTTACAAAAGAATAATCAAATCAAATACTAAATACAAGATTTACAAGTAAAGAATGCTAGGGTACAAAAAGCAAGCTAACCACTTTTAAGTATTTTTGTGCAGGATATAAGGAGATCAAAGCATCATCACATTATTATCATCAACACATCATTATCATCAACAAATCAACAAAGAAGATTTAGATATTTTAAGCACAAGTGTTATAGGGATGATGAAGATTCTCAACACTCTTAGTTATTAAACCCACAAAGTATTTAGATGTTTTAGCCCATGGTTAGATCATTAAAGGTTTCTTAAGATCTTTAGATTTTAGTTACGTTTATTAAGTTTTCACCAAAGCCTCCTCCTCCTATTGCCAAATGGCTGCTGGATGCTCAAGACAGTGTAGCAACGAGGCTAACCCTAGCTGTCACAGTCAGCCCAAAGCATTGAGTTTTTACGGAAAGGACACTCCTTTGTGCCGTGAGACCGTCCCTAGCCTATCACCATCCGTTCCCCTCCTCAATATCCGTTTTAGATGGTAAAGATGGTGGTCTAAGGTACCCTATTAAGTATATTAAGTTAATATATGAATTAGGTAGACTTTTAGGTGTATTTTAGAGTGTTTTAATGATTTTATGACACTTTTAAAATGTGATTTAGTGACTTGGCCGAAACTCACTTCAGCCTTGTTATCGCACAGTTTGTAGCTAGGTCAAATGGCTATGAAGTAGAAGGCCAAACTGGCGTAACAAGAACCTATCCCATCCAATGTCACCACAATCGGGAGGTTCTTTCTCTTTAGGGAGGTTAGGCCCAGGGGAGACGTCCCCGGTAACCTAGGGTTTTTAAGAGGCTAAGGTATAAGGGTCAAAGTGAAATTCCCTCTTCGCAGGTCACCACCAAGAGCAGATAGTCCAGCTAAACAACCAATAATCAAGTGTAGGCCCAAATGAGAACACCTGCCTAGAACAAAGCAATAGCAGACTAATACATGCAGGCTATGACTCAAAGGGTTAGTACTTCATATAACTAGCTGATATCAATATATAAGCAATAGATATTGACGAGATCAAAGTTTATTAATGCAACAATGAGATAATATCAATTCATCAATAAATACCAAGATGATGTAGCAGTCAATGTATCCAATCAATCCCTTATTCAATAAATGCTCTTAAACCATCATCTAATTGCCTATGAAGAAAACTTGCTGCGTCAATATGGAATAACCAAGGATGACGTCGGCCTTATTAGGGTTAGTAGTTAGTTAGGGTTTCAATTTATAAGAGTTTCAAAGTTGTTTCAATCACTTTCACTTCAACATTGGAGGCTAAAGATCAGTGCCTAGGGTTATGGAGTCAAAAGGTGATGGACGCACAAGTTGAAGGGGAAGAGATTCAAAGGACAAGAGGGAAAGGTTTCAAGGTGCTGCAATAGCAGGGCCTTAAAGACAAAACCCTAGGGGAGAGAGGCTCACTTCGGTGTTTCTTAAGCAAGGTCTCGTGCTCTCTCCTCCTTCCTGGCAATCAGCTAGCTCAAAGACAAGTAAAATCAAGACAAGGGAGTTTAAAGAGGGAGAGTGTTGCAAAGGCAAGGCTCTTTCATCAAACCCTAAAAGAAAAACGGCCCTAGGTGAAGATAACCTAGGTCTGGGACGTCCTCTTCCTCTTGAAGTTTAAAGGTACGACTAGCTTAAAGGGAAGAAAAAAGAAAGAGTGTAGCAATGGCTAGGCTCTCTTCTCTTTCTTTAATGGCTAAAAGGTTTTTCTATCAGGGGACATGAGACAACGACCTACATGTGTGTTTGTCCCCTATGGTTTTGATTCAGCAATATTTATAAATAAATGCAAGAAATTAAACTACAACCATTCAATCAAGAAGTTTTGCAGAAAAATACTTACAAATCACCAAGAAAATAGCATGCAAACCCTAGTTGTAAACTTTCCTTCAAGAAAAACACCATAAATTGCCAAAAATCTCCTCTCCAAACAAGTGCGCCTTCCTCAAAATAGCCAATAACCCTAATAGGGCGCAAAAATCAGACCTCACTAGGAGAGTGAGTGATGTCTTCTTTCAAAATGATGATAAAACTCCTCAATATATACTGTATCAATGACCTTTAATTAATTTTAGGTCATAAAAATTAGCCGACAAAGCTTTAAACCAAAATCATACTGTTTTTACATTAAAATGTCAAATTAAAACCCTAATTGAGCTGTAACAAAGGTAAAAGCCCCTTCAAGGGAGGCGCTAGCCCCTTTTAGGGAAAATGAGGCATCCAAGAGCAAAATGTTAGCCCCCAGGGGCTTCTCCAACATGCCACACATGCCACTACTGCCCAGTCTGCCTCCAAGAATGACCATGAAGCTGGATGACATCATGGTAAGGGTGGGGGTGCTCTGAGCCTTCCAAGGCCAACGTTCCACTGAAAAGGGGTCATACCCCCTAGGTCGGGCTCTGCCAAAGTGCCTCTGGTGAAATGTCCTCTTCTCCTCTGGTGCAAAACCTCAGTCAAAAACTATCCTGTCTCTGCCCCTCTGACGGGGTCTCAGCAACCATCTGGTGGGCTCTTCAGCCCCATGGAGGTTCGAACTAATCATCTCCCCATGTGTACTGGTCCACGTGGTACCTGTCCGTCGGGCATGGTCCTGCACATCAAAAACGACACCCTCCATGGGCTCATTAGTCATAGGGATCATAGCAATGTTAATCACATTTCATCATTAATATTATCAAACATATGCAAAAAAAACCCTGATATATCATTCAATAGCTCAAAGACTTTACAAAAACCTACAATACAAGGTTGAGAAAAAGGACAAGATACCCTATTGGGTTAGCATCCATAAGGAAAGGAAAGTTTCCAAGGGGTTTCTTCCAAGACATGTAAACGAGGTGAAGTGGTTTAAGGGATGTCTAGACATACGGGTAGAGTGAGAGCTAGGGATGCATGATATTACTTGTGGGTGCCTTTGTAGAAGGTGAGTTGTACCTGTCATGGATGCAATTTTTTCCAAGCCCCTTTTTGCCATTATTCTTTTCTTTATTTGCTTTTTCTTCTCTCTTTTTTTTTTTATTCAAGGGCTAACTAGAGGACATTGCCTTGGCATGGTGACCAGAGCTGACAGTGTTACCCACAAGTACTTTCACAGATATGATAAGGCTGGCTCGTGATGAGACCCCCTTTCCCTTGGCCATGCAACCAAAGGTCACTACCCTGGTGTGGTAACCAGATGGTGGCAATGTCATGCTGTTAGGTACCCATGAACATAATAGGCTAGCTCATGATGAGACCCCCTATCCTCTTGATTAGGTCTTGTTTGTTATTTTTTCGGGTCCCTCTTGTTTTTTGCTGAGGCATTTTATTTCCTTCTCGGGGATCCCTGGGCGAAGCATCTCGAGGTTTTATTTCTAGGCTTTTATCTTTTACTAGTTGCTTTTACCTTCTGGGCCTTTAGCCCCTTCTTGCCACGAGATAAGGTGCAACCCCAGAAACAGATCATCCTAATGCCCGGACAAGGGGAATGGGACAGATGAGCGGGAGACAAGATGGAAGAGTGGTGGTATGATGGGAGCGGACGATGGCTCTTCAGAAATCCCCCAGTGGAAAACCAAAACCTATGGGTACAGGCTTGCTAGGGCACCCAGTCAATCTCCCCAAGCATGGTCAAGTGGGCCAATGTAAGATCCAAGTAGTCGTCAGAAATAAAAGGAATTAGATGCATACATTTAAAGGTTATAATGATCAAAAGTAACACATACCATGATACCTGGACC
>JASDQU010280141.1:4714-14763 GCA_032191745.1 Picea mariana
CAAAATTGTAGGCTTAGATTTTACTGATCCATTTTTGTTGCTGCTCGCTCAGCCCCTTTTGCTCCATGAGAAACCTCAAGCTATTATGATCGGTCTTTACGTTGAACTTGTTCCCCACCAGGTACTGCTGAAATTTGGTCAAAGCATGCATTATGGCCAACATCTCTGTCATATATGGAGTAATGCCACTCATACTCTTGGAGTTTGCGGCTCTCAAACGCTAAGGGGTGAGCGTTTTGCATCAATACAGATCCTATCCCAATTCCCGAAGCATCACACTCCAAGACAAAGGGCTGAGTGAAATCAGGGAGTGCTAAAATAGGGCATGAACTCATCACCTGCTTCATTTTCTCGAATGTCTCCTGGGCCTCCTCTATCCAAATGAAAGCCCCCTTTTTGGTGAGATCGGTCAGTGGCGCTGTCAACTGTGAGAATCCTTTAACAAATTTCCTGTAATAAGTGCAAAGACGAAGGGAGCTCTTCAGTTTGTCACATTCCTAGGAGTTGGCCACTCAATGATCGCCCTGATCTTTTCTTGGTGCACCTGTACCCCATTCTTCCCAATCATGTGCCCCAAGTAGAGCATCTCTGTCATACCAAATTCGCACTTGGATTCCTTTGCATACAACTGCTGACTCTTTATACAACCTGAGTGGGCCTAATGGTTAAGAACATGTGTTTCCTTTTAAGAGGTCACAAGTTCAAATCCAGAGGGGGGTAGGGTATGTATACCTCCGTAGACTTTACCAGTCAAATCCCTGGGCAGAGGGGGGTCCCTTGTCCCACAAACAAGGGGGTCTCATACACCAATTTGGTGTGGCTTTGCCGTGACCTTAAAAATTGATTATTATTATTATAATACCAAGTACTTCATCTAGGTGTCGTAGATGGTCTTCCCATGTTTTGCTGTATATGAGGATGTCGTCAAAGAAGACCAATAAGAACTTTCTCAACTGCTTATTGAACACATGATTCATGCATGATTGGAAAGTGGCAGGGGCATTAATTAGCCCGAATGGCATGACTAGAAACTCATAATGCCCATAGTGGCATCTAAGGGTTGTTTTAGGTACGTCCTGCTCTCGTACCTTGATCTGATGATACCCTGATCGAAGATCAATCTTCGAGAGAAATTTGGCTCCCCCGAGCTCATCCATTAATTCATCGGTCCTGGGTATGGGGTACCGATTCTTGATTGTCTTCTTGTTTAGGGCCCTGTAGTCAATACACATCTGTAGAGTATCGTCCTTCTTCTTGACTAAGACCACGAAAGAGGCAAATGGGCTGGAACTAGGGCGGATGTGACCTATTTTTAACGATTCTTTAATGGTTTTGTCAATCTTGTCCTTGTAAACTTTAGGGTGCCGATAGGGGTTTGTGATAACTACTTGGACCCCCTCTTCTAGCTCTATGATATGCTCAAATCCTCTATCAGGTGGAATGCCAGGAGGAATGCCAGGAGGAATGTCACTAAATACTTTATGATGTTTGCGAAGTAGTACCTGTAAGTCCTCTGGAAGCTGCTGCAGATGGTCAGGTGGCTCTCTGTCATAAATAAAACACTCTACAACCCACTCTATATCACCATGCCTCATAACTGCCTCCATGCTGCACGATGACAAATATTCGGAGGGTACTGGTGCATGGCTCGTAGGACCACTTTCTTTCCATCCGGGCCTGTGAAGTCCATCTCCATGGTCCTTTGATCCGTAGTGTATCTCCCAATAGAGTAAAGCCATTGAACACCCAACACTACATTGGTGTCTGGTATGTCCACCACAAAGAAATCATTTTTCATTGAGTAGTTTCCCATGGTTATTGTGAGCTTGGGAATCCACTTGGTGCAACTCATCTGGTGGCCTCCTGGTATGACTACTGTGAACCCATCGAATTCCTCTGTCGGAATTCCTCTCCTCGCGACCATGTTACAGCCAATGAAGTTATGGGATGCTCCACCATCGATCAATATTGTCACCTTGTGCCCCTGTAGGACACCTCTGACCCTGAAGGTATGATACCTCGGAAATCCTGACATCAAGGCCATGACTGGGTCCTTAGCCCCAGCCTGTGAAGACTCCTCTCCTGATGCTAGATGTCCTTGGTCCTGTGCCTGCTCTACCTCCTCATCCTCATCACTGTCACTGTCAGAGTATACCTCAATGTAATGGGCCTTTCCCATTCTGCCCTTCCCGACGCATCTGTGCCCGGGTGCACATGGCTCCTGACAGCTGAAACACAATTTCTTTTTCCTCAATTCTCTCTTGGTCTYTTCATCCAGTTTGGGCTTGCCGATCCAATCTCTCTGAGGTGGTCTGATTTCCTTAGTCTTTGGGGTAAAAGTGGGTTTGGGCGGAAACGGCTTTTAGGTACTGCATCCTGCATGTCCCGAGCCCTGCTGACTGCATCCTGTAAAGAGGTAGGATTGTAGGCCTTGACCCATCCYCGTAGAAGCTCCATTAGCCCCTCAACAAACAACATCACGAGACATCCCTCTGAAATGTCTGACACCATCACAACRACCCTCTGAAACTCAKATATATAGGCCTCTGGGATACCTGTCTATTTGAGYYGAGCCAACTCTGTGAAATGAAGCTCAGAGTCCTTCCTGTCAAATCTCTCGATGAGTCTCTRTGTGAAGTCCAGGTAGGAGGTAACCTTAGCATGTCCCAAAGTGACTAACCCATGGTACCACCACTCATGGGCCTCGCCATCTAGGTGCAAGGCGGCCAATTTAATGGCATCTGTCTCTGTCATTTGGTGCAGCTGGAAGTAAGTGTCGAGCTTTTGCACTCATGATCTAGCGGAGCATTTAGAGCTCCCGTCAAAGTTGGGAATAATGACTTTCCCAATGGTACGCTGCAACTCAAAATTGTGTGTCATGGCCCTCATGGGCCCTCTCAGTCGGTTTCTGCTCTTCATATTGCAGAACTCCGCGAAGGACATGGCTGAGTGGAAATCATCTCCTAGTCTCCTTTACTCCTCTAAATATGCCCTATAGGGCTCATCTTGCTCAACCTGCATCAATGGACCTGCGGCCTCATTGCGGCCTCATTCCCCCAAAATTGAGGCATAGTGGGTCTGGGGATTTGGTGTACAAGTGGGTGTGGCTTTGCATGATAGTGCGTGAGTGGCTGCCTTCTCCATTGTTTGAATCCCCATAACCATTTTGGTTCTGCTTTGTTGTGCTCTCCAACGAATTCTTAGCAAACTGCCCCATGAGGTCCATCATGGCCTTTTGACCCTTGGCCAAGTCATTCAAGATATTGAACAAACTGTTGATCCTGGTATCATCTTCTTCCCCCATAGTTCCTTTTCCCTTAGGTGTGATAGATGGTGCTGCCTCTCCTGTCCCTTCTTCTCTAACCACTTCTTCTTCCTACCCAGGAGGATCTGGAGTTCTTCCCCTACGTCTCCGGTAGGTATTGTTTTGCTCGTCTTCTGGTTTCATAAATCTGATTTTAAATGCCCCTTAGAGCCCACAGTTGCAGAGGAACATGCTCTGATACCACTGTAAAATTCCCTTCTTGGAACTTTACGAAATTCCAACCAAAATTTCCAAGTTTGTTTAAGTTCTGTCTCTGAGGTATTTTGTCAAACAGTTTGGGTGAAAACTTCCAATAAGGGGAAATGAAAATATGACATCCACAAGGTTAGATAAACCAGAAATCTCTGCTTCATTTTATTTATCATATGGAGAAAACATTTAACAATACAGAACTGATATAGCATGCGTTTTGACAGTATGATGCAGCAAATAACTTCAACAAATACACATAAATTATTTGCAGGAAAGATAATAGTAACCTGGCCCAATAATTGGAGAATGTGATAGTTGTATTAATGGTAGCCCTCAGCTTGAACTTGCAGCAGCAAACTGATTTATATAACAGGTATGTATGGATTGGAAAGGTGCGCCCAACAATAAGTATGGCACTCAGAAATGATAGAAAACCACTCCCAGCGAATAGATGAAGCACCCAGCAGCCAAGGAATGCGCCCAGAATTGACACAGTATGCCCATCAGTCAGCTAATCCCTTCACTTTATCACAAATCAGTCTCCGAATATGGATACAATCGATCTCCAGTCAGAAATATAACCGAGCATCAAATAAACTCAGTCTTCCCCACACAAATCGCCCTTCACTCTGTCATAAATCACCCCCTTGCTGAAGTATAATGTCCACAAAGGCTGCCACGATTTTCCCACAAGAGAACTCGGCCTCAGCAATAGAGAAGTCGACCCAATGTGGAAATATAGAGCCCAGCGCCCAGGAATGGCCACCACAATCCCAGTTTTACCCCCACAAGCTAACTCGTCCCACTACTCAATAACTCGGCCACCCAGTGAGGGAATGACACGATTTCCCTCTGTATAAACTCGCCCAACAGTCATTAGAGTTTGCCCTCTTTCAGCAAGTCGACCTCTGCAATGAGAAACTCGGCCCAATAAGAATATCCTCGTTGCAAGCAAACTCATTCAGCCACATGAAGCGCTGTGAAGAAATCTGATGTGATCTCTTCCCCAAGTCTAGCTAGGGTGTATCGTTGCAACACCGAAACCAGAGATAACTGCAAAGGGTTTCCGAAACCTTAGAAAACTCTCCAAGAGCTCACCAAATCTATTTTCTCAATGAGCAAAATGCAAGAATGAGGGGCGCCTTCTCTTTTCCCCTATTTTATTTCTTCATGGAGTTATTTCCCGCTCACTTTACTTTTTAATTTTCTTTTAAACTCACTTTATGCTTGCACACTTTATAATTTTTAAGTGACTTTGTTTTGCCTAAGACCCATGTCCCCCTTTTTCCCTTTTTCACTTTATAAAGTCATTTCCTAGGCAAAAGTTGAGTTCCCTAGGTAATTTTTCCGACTTAGCCTACTGGAGCCAATTTAGGCTAGCAGAACCATTCATTATGCCTCCTAGGCCAATGGGGACATTACAGTTTAAGATACACCTCATCCAGTGATATACAACTTCATGAATTCACAGATTCAGCTTGGGTAGGGAGTGAAGAAGATAGGAGTACTTCAGGGATGTGTTTCAGTTTGGGCTCTGCTATGATATCATGGGCCAGCAGGAAACTGAAGTCCGTCGCACTCAGCACAACAGTAGCAAAATATATCACAACATGTGAGGCATGTACCGATGCAGTATGGCTGGGGAAGTTGATTTCTGGATTATTTGATCAGGTGTCAGATTCGACCGTAATATACTGTGACAATCAAAGTTGTATGAGGCTATCAGAACATCCGGTGTTTCATGACCAGTAGAAACATATTGAGATCAAATACTACTTTATTCATGATAAAGTCCAGGAAGGAGAAGTGAAACTCCGGTATATCTCCACAAATGAGCAGGTAGTAGATATTCTGACAAAACCTTTGTCCAGGATAAAGTTTGCATACTTAAGGGACAAGATGGGGCTCGTGGAGATAATTCTCTTAGCTGAAAGGGAAGAGATGGATCCCTAGGCTGGGAGGGAGCATTGATATATATTATTGATTCATGGGTAGTCATTTTCCAGTTTGGAAAATGGTCCAGGTTGGGCAGTTCCTTTCCAGTCTAGAAAGTGGTTCGAGATTTCTGACGGACATGCATTTTCCAGTTCGAAAAATGGTCCAGATCGGACAATCATTCTTGTAATGAAAATGATTCGATAGATTGCTGATGTACCATAGACAACGATTCCCCTTGTGACCAATGTGGGGGAATGGTCTAGGACAATCATTTTTCTTTGTAGTCACTTTGAGTATTGGTCAAGTAGAATGGTCCGCCTCATCGGGAAGTCATTCTTTCGTAGTTCACAGTTGTGAGTAGTTTGGAGGAATGGTCCGTTTTGGAGGTTGGAGCAGGACAGTCATTTCCCTAGGGCAAATTCATTCTCTCTAGGTTGCACTATGATTAGTGTCGGAGGAATGGCCCAATTAGGTGGATGGTCCAGGTTCAACAATCAGGGATAGATATTCCCCAGGGAAAACTCATTCTCTCCAGGTTGCACTATGATTAGTGTCGGAGGAATGGCCCAGTTAGGTGAATGGTCCAGGTTTAACAATCAAGGACATGCATTCCCTAGGGAAGACTCATTCTCTCCAGGTTCCACTATGATTAGTGTCGGAGGAATGGCCCAGTTAGGTGAATGGTCCAGGCTCAAAAATCAAGTACAATTATTCTTCTATGATTGAGAAGAATAGTCCAAATAACCCATGGCTGATGTTTTACTTTCCGAGGGCAGATGCTCTTCTAGATATCACAGATGTGAGTGGAAGAATGGCCCAAATGACTCCGTTTGTATCATGATATTGTTTATGCAGATTAATATCAGATGATATGATTGTTGTAGAGACTATATGTCTTTGGATAGTAGTTGTATGCTACTGTGGTGGATGTGATCCACTGATAGTGACTGTGTGTCATTGGTTAGTAGCAGTGTGCTACTGAGAGTGGTTGTGTACCACTGGATAGTAGTTGTATACTACTATGAATAGACACAGTTGAGTACTATTGGATGGCATTGTTTCGATTGCCATGGAGACTATATAGTTGGATAGTGATGTTGGTGCTAGTGATTTGATCATGAGATAGCTTGTGTGGCTATGTTGATGCTACCGGTTGATTGGTTTGTTTGTGCTCAAGACCATTACCTTTAATACCTCCCTAGCTAAGAGGGAGTGTTGATATTATGGTAGCCGCGGGAGATATTAACCTCCACTTGTAACCTTTGACGAGACTAGAATATTCCGGGAAGCAAGAGAAATCCTAAAGACTAGAAGACAAGTCAACTTAATAGAATAATGAATATTGAGTTATTATCCCCCAGGAAGAGAAGTTGACCTAGTCAATTAAGATAGAGCAATATAAACAGAGGTTGCTAGAGCTCATTTGTGACTCACCCACTCGAAAATGCATAAGACCAGTAGTGCACAAGTTTGGAGAGGAGCTGCAGCTGCGGCTGCTGCAATTGGCATTTCGGTTTTTGGCTTGGACTTTCTGCTTGGTCTTTGGTTATCTTGTCTTGGTGCATTAGCCTTGGTTGGCTATTGATCTGCTACTGGAATTATTCTCTCTGTCAAGGTTAAGGTGCTTGGGGGTGGCCTTTGTGCCTATGGTTGAGTGACAATATTTCTATATTGTCTATGGTTAAACGAGCACACCCACTTTTCTAACACCCTCATGATGACAATCATGCTTTTGCCTTTCATACAAAGAAAGGAAGAATAAATAGAAGTTTCAACAAAGCATTCAAAGACAAGAAGACTTCATCAACTTCAGGTCATGGACACAGAAAAGACAAATCAAAGATTTAGTGTTTCAGATGTGACAAGTATGGATACATTGCGAGAGATTGTCCTACCAGAAAGAAATGAAGACAACTTGCCTCCATTGCTGATGTTGATGCAAAGCCACATCAGAGAGATGAAGACATTAAAGATGAAGCCTTCTTCTTCATATCAACACTCTCAAGTATGGTTCCTACTGATAGTGATGTTTGGCTAATTGACAGTGGTGCTTCCCAACACATGACTGGATATAGAGATCATCTGACAAACCTTGTTGAGAAAGAGTCTAGTCTACATGTTATACTTGGAGACAATGCCAGATATAATGTGAAAGGAGTTGGAACTTCTACATTCCAACTAGATTCTGACATACCCTTCAGTTGAGTGAGGTACTATATGTACCTGGGATGAAAAGGAACCTTGTCTTTGTTTTTGCCTTAAAGGATAAAGGCTACAAGGTTACCTTCTCTGAAGGAAAAGTTCTTGCATGGCACAAGAACTCACATATGAATTCTGCCCGAGTGATTGGTGTTCGAGAAAACAACTTATACAGGTTGACTGCCTGACCAGTACAGGCCCTGTTACATGATACTATCAGCTTGAGCGAGCTATGACATATGAGACTTGCTCATATTCATTATAGAGCCTTTTCCGCCCTGGGGAAGATGGTAACATGCCTTCCAGAGATACATGTTCAACATGATGGCGTTTGCAGAGGTTGTGCTCTTGGCAAGAATGTCAAGGGGTCCTTCTTGAGGAGTGACAGTAGATCCAAGGGGATCTTGGACTTGATACATTCATATGTGTATGGACCCATGACTGTTGCTTCCTTGAACGAATATTTGTACTATGTGCTCTTCATCGATGATCACTCTTGGAAGATGTGTAATTACTTCTTGAAGACCAAGGATGGAGTCCTTGCGAGATTTCAAGAATTTAAAGCTTAGGTTGAGAATCTGATCGGTAGGAGGATCAAGGTGCCGAGATAAGATAATGGAGGAGAGTACAACTCCAGGGATTTCAATGATTTTTGTATTGAGGCAGGGATCAAGAGGGAGTACACCGTTCCTTAGAACCCTCAACAAAATGGGGTTGCAGAGAGGAAGAACATAACCATCATTGAGGCAACCAAAGCAATGATACATGATCAAAATCTACCTAGAGTTGAATAAAGAGCTTTTTCTAAGAACTCTGATTTTCGTAGAGATGAATAAAGAGCCTTTTCTCCTCATATATGTCTTTACTTTCCTGTGTATTTTTCAAGTGGAAATGTTCAGATTTTTGTGCCAAATGAAGTTTACAGTCTGCTGTTAAAAAGTCTTTTTCGCTGCCATTTTATTTTAGAACTTGTCTATTAGTGTTTATGCTCATAAAGTACAGTTGTGTGGATGTTGGAGCTTTATAGGAGGCTGGAATTTATATTAGACTAAGTGATATACTGGAATAAGATGTATTTCTACATGGTATCAGAGTAGGTTCTCTGAAGTTCAGTGCACTGTTTGGCACTTGGGACAACAAGTGATTTGCTGGGATATTTGCTTGAAGAAGGGAAAGAGGGTTCTTTGTCAGGTGGACAAAGATGACTTCCAACATCAGGTTTGAGGATAGGTTGGAGGGGATCTCCAACTACCTACAATGCAAGGTGAGAATCACAAGTGTTCTCGAGGAGAACAAGCCGTGGTCGTTTTCGGACACTGTCATGCTAGTACCTGCATTAGATCCCATAGCTCTAGATGTTCATGAAGTGAAGGAAGCCAAGACATAGAGAATCATTTTGGACGGAGTCAAAGACCCCCTCATTCCACATTTGGCTGAGAAGAAGACAACAAAACAGATGTGGAATGCACTGAAGGGTTTGTATGAGAACTGAAAACTTGCTCTCTGAGACAAGCTCCATACTACTAGGATGGCCAAGAGAGAGAGTGTGGCCACCTGTCTCACCAGAGTTGCATAGGTGAAGGACGAGTTGGCTGCTGTCAGAGAAGTTATTCCAGAATCAGAGTTGGTGTAGATAACTCTCATAGGCTTCACCAAGGAGTGGGAGGTTTTCATGAATTGCGTGGTGGGGAGAGAGAAGCTCCCTGACTAGAGCATATTGTGGGATGACTTTATATAGGTGAAGATCTGGGAGGGGTCTCACGAGAAGGCAATGGATGGTGCAAACGGCAATAACGTTGCTCTTGTGGGAAAGAGCAATGAGAAGAAGAAGGACATGAGCAAGGTGAGATGCTTTGCATGTCACAACACTGGCCACTACGCTAGCCACTATACGAACAAAAAGAAGAAGAAGCCTGAACCAGAGGTGTCAACATCAACAGAGATTGCAGAGTTTGTTGAGAAATATGAGAAGGAGTTCTCTCTCACGACTGGTCCCTTGGGCAGTGGGTGCATAGCGTTCGAGGACATTGAGATGTGGTTCATGGACAATGGAGCTTCTCAACACATGACAGGGATGAAGTCAATGTTCCTCAATGTTATAGAAAGACTTGGACTACAATGTGAATTGTGGAGCCAACCCACAACTTGCAGTAAAGGGGGTTGGAAATGTTAGATTCCAACTAGAGTCGGGAGGTTTTCTGGAGGTTGCCGAGGTATTGTATATTCTAGAGATGACAGTTAACTTGCTCTCAGTGTCATCTTTGGATGTGAGTGGATTTGGAGTTGTCTTCTTCGGTGGACATGCGTTTTTATATCTAGTAGGAGCAACTGCAGACACAACAATGATGTTCAGTGTCGGGTATGAGAGACTGTACAGGTTGTTGGGACCAAGGCT
>JASDQU010280147.1:0-14763 GCA_032191745.1 Picea mariana
CCCTTCAACACCAAACTGTAAACTGAGATTTTTACCTGCGTTTACTCGATGGTAAATTTTCATTAAGTCTTACTTAAGGTATCATGGATCTATTTATCAATTTAAAAGTAATAAAAATATATATAAACTTGCTATGGATGATTATTATTGATAATAATGTTCCGCTGATATTGGTGTAATGATTTTTTTGTTTGGCTGTGAAAATTCGATTGGTTATACGATTAAATTATGATTTGACAAGTTGCTCAGAGTAGTTGTAAGATATGTCAAGGCAAGATGTTGACTTTGAGAATCTAGACTTGAATTTAGAGTGGTCTTGTCTTGTAGTTGATTAAATGTACACTCCCAAGCAACACTGTAGTAGCAGTGAGTAACTTAAGTAGTTATTATTGTTTCTCTAATTCAAATTGCCTTAATATAGATAGTTGGTTAATGGCGATACTGATGGTCATGTTAATGCCATGATTATTGCCATATTGTTGTATTAATTGTCATTATGTTGAATGTGATTGTTATCAATATCAAGTTATTGTAATTTCTAAATGTAATGATTGGTTACTTTATGGAAATATTGGTGTATTATAAAATGTGATGTTTTATGTTATTGAAATTTTATGGTTGGGTAACTGTATACTAATTGGATTTATGTGGAGTAAATGGAGTTGTAATGAATGTTAAGGTTGAAGCCAATATCGAGGGTAATGCTAACCTTCAAAGCTATTATTGTTCATGATAAACCTAATGACATATAAGGTTTAAAGTTACTGTTAATTCTTAGGGAAATGATAGATGTAAAAGAGTGTTGGATCTATGCTTATGGTAGTGTTAATACAATGTTATTATTGTTTTATAGAAATGATTATGTAATGAAACGTTTAATGGTAATGCTAAGGATTATGGAACTGTCAATGTGGATGTTGTGGTCATTTGTGGTAAGGTTATTGAGTTGGGTATAGGTAACCTATCAGATGTGTGTGTTGGTCATTTTAGGTAGTTATTGCAAAATAAAATGAAAGATGGATGTTATTTTATGGTCGTAAAGAAGGAATTAATTATCATTGATAGCAGATGAATTATGACGTATTGAACTAAGTCCAAAGGTTATTATGATTAGTACAAGGGAATTTTGCAATTAACTGACTTGCGCCTTCCGTAGAGGACGTGGTGGTTCTTTTGACTATTGTTGTACTTGTTGGTAATTGGTTAGTTGCTTGGTATGCTTATGTCGGGTGGGATGTAGATACCTCCATGTTCCTCAGAACAGTCTCCAGCCCTGAGACCTTAAATGGTTAAAATCGATGGGAACCTGGACTTGAGCATTGATTATGTGTCTTGGAGGTCCTAACCATTGCAGGGTAGGACGGGTGGGTAGTCAGTCGTATTATTTGTTGGTTGATTTTCGTTCATTATTTGTAGGGGTTTATGTGTGTCTTAGATCTTTATGTTGTCATCACACAAAAAAAAAAAGAAAAAAAAAATAGCACTTGTTATAAGGGATTTGTCATCGTGACGAATGGGAGGTTTGTTACATATGGTATCAGAGTGAGTTCATCCCGTGACTTGGGATCACTACGGCTTTCATTGACATGATTTGATTATTCTTTTATTGATCGAGTTGATTGTGTGCGTGTAGGTAATCATGGTTAGAGAACGTCGTGGATGTAGACGACAAGGTGGTAGGGGAGGAGGTGCGATGCCTCCAGTAGCATCCACACTTGAGGGGTCTATTTGTGGATGTTGTGGTCATTTGTGGTAAGGTTATTGAGTTGGGTATAGGTAACCTATCAGATGTGTGTTTTGGTCATTTTAGGTAGTTATTGCTAAATAAAATGAAAGATGGTTGTTATTTTATGGTCGTAAAGAAGGAATTAATTATCATTGATAGCAGATGAATTATGACGTATTGAACTAAGTCCAAAGGTTATTATGATTAGTACAAGGGAATTTTGCAATTAACTGACTTGCGCCTTCCGTAGAGGACGTGGTGGTTCTTTTGACTATTGTTGTACTTGTTGGTAATTGGTTAGTTGCTTGGTATTCTTATGTCGGGCAGGATGTAGATACCTCCATGTTCCTCAGAACAGTCTCCAGCCCTAAGACCTTAAATGGTTAAAATTGATGGGAACCTGGACTTGAGCATTGATTATGTGTCTTAGAGGTCCTAACCATTGCAGGGTAGGAATGGTGGGTAGTCAGTCGTATTATTTGTTGGTTGATTGTCGTTCATTATTTGTAGGGGTTTATGTGCGTCTTAGATCTTTACGTTGTCATCACACAAAAAAAAAAAAGAAAAAAAAAAATTAGCACTTGTTATAAGGGATTTGTCATCGTGACGAATGGGAGGTTCGTTACATATGGTATCAGAGTGAGTTCATCTCGCGACTTGGGATCACTACGACTTTCATTGACATGATTTGATTATTCTTTTGTTGATCGAGTTGATTGTGTGCGTGCAGGTAATCATGGTTAGAGAACATCGTGGATGTAGATGACAAGGTGCTAGGGGAGGAGGTGCGACGCCTCCAGTAGCATCCACACCTGAGGGGTCTATGTGTGGATGTTGTGGTCATTTGTGGTAAGGTTATTGAGTTGGGTATAGGTAACCTATCAGATGTGTGTGTTGGTCATTTTAGGTGGTTATTGCAAAATAAAATGAAAGATGGTTGCTATTTTATGGTCGTAAAGAAGGAATTAATTATCATTGATAGCAGATGAATTATGACGTATTGAACTAAGTCCAAAGGTTATTATGATTAATACAAGGGAATTTTGCAATTAACTCACTTGCGCCTTTCGTAGAGGACGTGGTGGTTCTTTTGACTATTGTTGTACTTGTTGGTAATTGGTTAGTTGCTTGGTATGCTTATGTCGGGCGGGATGTAGATACCTCCATGTTCCTCAGAACAGTCTCCAGCCCTGAGACCTTAAATGGTTAAAATCAATGGGAACCTGGACTTGAGCATTGATTATGTGTCTTGGAGGTCCTAACCATTACAGGGTAGGACGGGTGGGTAGTCAGTCGTATTATTTGTTGGTTGATTGTCATTCATTATTTGTAGGGGTTTATGTGCGTCTTATATCTTTATGTTGTCATCACACAAAAAAAAAAAAATTAGCACTTGTTATAAGGGATTTGTCATCGTGACGAATGGGAGGTTCGTTACATATGGTATCAAAGTGAGTTCATCCCGTGACTTGGGATCACTACGGCTTTCATTGACATGATTTGATTATTCTTTTGTTGATCGAGTTGATTGTGTGCGTGCAGGTAATCATGGTTAGAGAACGCCGTGGATGTAGACGACAAGGTGCTAGGGGAGGAGGTGTGACACCTCCAGTAGCATCCACACCTGAGGGGTCTAACCCCCAGGGAGACGAGCAGTTTCTCGGACAGGAGCAGATAACAGTTGGCAATGTTGTTGGGATGATGAGATCTTTCCAGCGCATGTCCAAGGCACTGATCAACCATTTGGACAGAGATGAGGCCAAAGCGCTGGCACCTATAGAGGTTCCTCAGCGCGCACCAGTCGTTACTTGTAGCGTACACCGTGAACTCAAGATGGTCAAATTTCTCAAGTTCTTTGTTGCCCCGGATGGCGCAGCCGCCAAGGCATGGTTGGAGAACATGGCAATGTGCTTCACACTTCGTGATTATACCTCCAACATGAAGGTTCTTATGGTGGTCTTTCAACTGATGGGGAGCACTCTTCTATGGTGGAAGATGCTCCTACCACAGCTAAACTTGCCCATTGAAGACGTGTCATGGGAACTGTTTGAGGAACGGTTCCGAGAGAGGTTCCTTTCAGAGGAATTCATTGAGCGTCAGCTCAATGATTTCAATGCCTTACGACAGGGAGTTCGTATGGTGCCCGAGTATGAGGCACGTTATATGGAGCTGCTCTGGTATTCTCTGCACCTTAACACTGAGAAGCTTAAGGTCAACAGGATCGTGTTTGGCCTTAAGGACAGCCTGTGTGAAAAGGTTAGGATCTTGATTC
This sequence comes from Picea mariana, assembly GCA_032191745.1. Classification (NCBI taxonomy): domain Eukaryota; kingdom Viridiplantae; phylum Streptophyta; class Pinopsida; order Pinales; family Pinaceae; genus Picea; species Picea mariana. The sequence continues at coordinate 3,999 of JASDQU010280147.1, forward strand.
CTCAAACCTTGCATGATGTTGTCCAGAAGGCCCTCATAGCAGAGGAGGAGCTTATCAGTGGGGGTCAGACTTGGACTCTAGCGAGATCAGCAGGGCAGGGTTCATCTGGAACACCACAGCATCAGACACCTGCGAGACATACACTGGGATATCATGACTTCCAAAGGGGACACACTTTCACTACACCTTGGTGATCGTCGCCTCAACAGCGGACACCTTATCGGGGACCACAACATCAGTGGTAGCGTCGCCCACAGCAGCAACAGTTTAGGCCTGTTCAAAAGAATAGACCAGGGTTCCAGGCCAGTGGGCCGCCATCTTCTACTTTGAGTACCAGGAATACTGGGCCGAAGAAGGGGTGTTGGACATGTGGGGAGGCACACTACCAGCACGACTGTCCTATGGAGAGGACCAGAGCATCTGGATCAGCTGGACCCACTACAATGGTTGATATGGGCAAGTCCCATTGGATTCATGTAACGGTGAATACCTGCCAGGCAGAGCAACAGTCAACTATGCTCGAGACGACAGGTACTGTCGCTGACCAGACCCTTAGAATTTTGATAGACCCAGGTGCTACTGAGAGTTTCATTTTTGGTGCAGCACTAAAAAGGATTAAGGTAAAGGAAGTCGAACAGGATGAGTTTAGCTTCGTAGAGATGGCTTCGGGAGCCAAACAGAAGGTTGGAGGAAAGGTTATGGGATGTGCCCTTAACCTGTGAGAGTTTGTCACAAGGGTCAACTTGTGCATCACAATATTAGGATCTTATGACGTCGTGATCGGTATGGATTGGTTGGAATCGCATGAGGTGATACTTAACTGTAAGATGAAACGGTTGAGCTTGGTTGATGATGAAGGACAAAGACGTGTGATTGTAGGACAGAACCAGGGAGTCTTTATGAGGTTCGTCTCTTTCTTACAGTTACAGAAGAGTATGCGCAAGGGATGCAAGATTTATGTGATCCTTGCGCTAAACAAAAAGGGAGTAGCAGAAGGTCTAGAACACCTCCCGGTGGTGAAGGATTTTGTGGACATATTTCCAGAGGAGTTACCTGGGATGCCACCGGAAAGGGAACTAGAGTTTACCATAGAACTGAAACCAGCGATCGAACCGATAGCAAGAATGCCTTATCGGATGTTGACCCCAGAGTTGCAAGATTTGAAAATGCAATTGAAGGAGTTCCTGGACCTAGGACTGATACGTCCTAGTGTGTCACCGTGGGGTGCACCTGTTATTTTCATTCAAAAGAAGGATGGATCGTGGAGGCTTTGCATTAACTACCATCAACTGAACAAGGCTACGATCAAGAATAAATATCCCTTACCAAGAATTGATGACCTGTTCGATCAAATGAAGGGTGCGATGATGTTCTCCAAGATTGATTTGCGATCAGGGTATCACTAGTTGCGGATCAAGGAGGATGACGTCCCTAAGTCCGCCTTTAAGATGCGATTTGGACATTACGAGTTTACTGTTTTTCCATTTGGACTGACAAACACCCCAGGAGTATTTATGAGTTTGATGAACGGGGTGTTCTACGAATACTTGGACAAGTTCTTTCAAGTATTCATTGATGATATTTTGATCTACTCTCGGACGATGGAGAAGCATGATGAGCACTTGTGCTTGGTACTACAGTGCCTGCGAGAGCACAAATTGTATGGGAAGTTGTCAAAATGCTCTTTTTATCAATTGAGGATTCACTACTTAGGGCATGTCATCTTCGGCGAAGGTATCGTCATGGATCCAGCAAAGGTTGAGGCTATTATGGAATGGCATGTGCCAACGAATGTCACAGAAGTGTGTAGCTTTATGGGTTTAGCAGGATACTATCGACGATTTGTCGAGGGATTTTCAAAGATAGCAAATCCGATCACGAAATTGAATAAGAAAAACAAGAAGTTTGTTTGGACCGAGAAATGCGTGGAAGCATTTTGGAGGCTTAAGGAGTTGTTGACAACAGCATCAATACTAAAAGTCCCTGACATGGACGCGGATTTCTTGGTATGCACAGACGCATCTAAGGAAGGTTAGGGCGGAGTCTTGATGTAATACGGACGAGTGATTTCTTACATTTCGAGGAAGCTGAGAAGGAATGAGGATAACTACACGACTCATGATTTGGAGTTATTATCCATCATATATGCCTTGAAGTTTTGGAGACACTACCTTGCTGGGAGAAAATTTGAACTAGAGACTGATTATTGTGGACTACAACACATTTTTACGCAAAGCAACCTGAACGCACGACAACAGCATTGGTCGAAATTGCTTAGTGAGTATGACTTTGAGATTACTTACATAAAGGGAACAATGAACCGAGTGGTGGATGCTTTGAGTCAGAGACCACGCATCTTCTCGGTGTTGCCTCTTCAAACGAATCTACATGAGAAGATTCTCACTTTACAACGTGATGATGACTGATACAAATAGGTCGAGGGTTTTATCGAACAAAACACCATTATGGTACCACGATATGAGGGATTTTCATTTGATAGCGATCAGTTATTGAGGTTGTTGGGCTAATTATATCACTATAAATAGCTTACATAAAATGCCAACCCACGGAGGTAAACTTTGAGGCACAAACACTGTATGTGCAGGACTAGAGCCTATGCTAATTCTAATTTATTCTAATCTAATCTATTATAACTTAAACTTCTCTATTCTAAAAAAAATCATTCAAACTACTTTGATACTAGATTTCTGAATTCACTAATCCTATTTAAATTCAAAATATCTAAATTTATAAAGCATGTAGATTTCAATTCTATCTTAGGCAGAAATGAAATATCTCTAAAAATTGTTTTTAAACTAATCTAAAAATTAAAGCATCTATTTCAGAATGGAACTACCTAATGAAAGCTTATTCTAATGTAACTCAGAAATTGAACTAGGTAACAGAAAATTCTGGAATGACACAGAAAGCAAAATAAGGTATAGAAAGTGAATTTGCACCTATAACTAAGTAACAGAAAATTCTGGAATGACATAGAAAGAAGAATAAGGTATAGAAAGTGAATTTGCACCTATACTAACCTACATCTAGATCTCTTAGAATCATATTTGAAATTTCAAAAGATACTATTACTAAAGAAATCTAAGAAAACAAATGCTTGCAAGGAGAAAAAGAGGAATAAACTAATTTTAGAATTTAAACCTATACTAAAACAAGTAAAACCCCGAAATCCTACAATTGAAGGCAACTAGATTGATTTTATTTGTAAGCTTTAAAATCTACAGAGGAAAAAGATGATGAAAAGACTGATTTCAAACACATGTAAATCTATTTTCCACATTTATTTATCAATCCTTCTAAGTACAATTTCTTTCTCTAATGAAAACAAAAAATTTTATTTAACTTATCTATTCTATCTAAAAATTGAATTTATAAAGAAATGGATTATGGTCTTCTTGGTGGTTCCTTGCCAAGAAAGCCACAAGTCCTTCAGTAACTTGCAGACCAAATTCTACTCTACAACCATTATTCTAAGAAAAGAAAATATTAAACATGGAAACAAACTATGTAATAATTTTAAAAAAAAAGTCTTTAATCTATCATCAACTCATAACAATATAGCAACATTGATTTTCAATCTTTATTCAATTCATGAATTCAATATTTGAAATAGCACAGTCTTCCTCCATATTCATCTCGTATCTAGTCCATTGTCTAAATCTCTTTACATTTTGATCCAAGGCTTTTTATAGATTATGGACACAAATAACTAATCCCAGCTCTTTTGCAACAAATCCTATCTTCTAATAAATGTTTACAACCGATTGCAGAAGGTAAATGATTCCTTCAATTTAATGAGTAACTTCTGATGCCCGAAAAATTCGTTATCTAATAACAGATCTTCATCTCTATGGCACGTAGTGCCGAGAGAAGGATATCTCATTGATTATGTGTGATTCATCAACGAGATTCAAGATGAATGGATCCGAGTTTTCTTGAGCACTGCTGGTAGCACTTGGAGTTATAGAAAACCTCGTGAGATATGTTCTGCTCTTGGAATCAAAGTATGCTGCAAGATCTAATAAAATTAATCACAAATTCTTCTAAGAATCATATTTAATCATTAAACAAAAGGAAATTAAAAGATTTTAATCAATGACCATAAATTACTATACTTGCTGGGTATTTGGTTATATGTGTGAAAATATAGATGAGTTTATGAGGTCAAAGATCAAATGAAGAGGTGAAAGATTGGATATGGAGGTTGCAAAAAGTGTCAATTTGGCGAGCCAATAGAGGTTTAGAAGTCATATTTATGTACCGCCAAATGACGAGTTGAGGATGTTGATCCTGAGTGAGGCTCATAGAGCAGTTTACATGGGTCACCCGGGATTCACGAAGATGAGGGAAGATCTTAAACCCTTATTCTTCTGGAAGGGAATGAAGGTCGACATAGTCAACTATGTGGCTAGGTGTCTGGAGTGTCAGCAGGTAAAGGCTGAACATAGACACCCAGCAGGATTACTACAACCACATGCCATTCCAGAATCAAAATGGGAGGTCATTTCGATGGATTTTATCGTTGGATTGCCACTGATGGCAAGGAGACATGACTCGATTTTTTTAGTAGTAGACACTTTGATGAAGAGTGCTCACTTTATTCCTGTACGTACGACGTATCAGGCACCTGACATAGTGAAGGTTTTCATCAGTGAGATTGTGAGGCTGCATGGTGTGCCTAAGAAGATTATATCTGATCAAGGATCGGTGTTTACTGGATGATTTTGGACGATTTTCCAAGAGGCCTTGGGAACTCAACTTAACTTTAGTACTACGTATCACCCGGAGACTGACGGGAAGACAGAACAAATGAACCAAACCCTTGAAGACATGTTGCACATGTACGTGATGGACCAAAAAAAGTGTTGGGAAGAATTATTGCCACTAGTAGAGTTTGCTTACAACAACAGTTATCAGAGCACCATTAAGATGGCACCATTCGAGTTTATTTATGGTTGACCATGTCGGATTCCCTTGAGTTGGGATCGACTTGAGGATAGGGTCCTAGTGGGACCATAAGCGATCCAAGAAATGCAACAGAAAATGGAAACCATAAAAAAAAGGATTAAAGAAGCACAGGATCGATAGAAGAGTTATGCCTATGTGCCCCGAGTCGACCATAGTTATGAGGTCGGAGATCGAGTCTTCTTGCGAGTTAAACCGCATAAGAGTTTGATCAGGGTTGGAAAGGGAACTAAAATTTCTCCTAGATTCATGGGACCTTCCGAGATTATGGAGAGAAAGGGACCCGTGGCCTATCGACTAGCCTTGCCTGATTCTTTGAGGCGTATGCACGATGTTTTTCATGTATCTGTTTTGAGACATTATATTAGTGATCCTACACATGTGATTGACATGAGTTGCTTGCAGGTATTGGACGAGGGAGCGCTCATGGCTGAGCCAGTCCGCATCTTAGATCATCGCGTTCGACAATTACGACATCGAATGGTAGATCAGTTCAAGGTTCAGTGGGACAATTATAGTTTGCACTCGGCGACCTGGGAGGACACATATGATATGTGCCAACAATTTCCATTTTTGTTTGATAGATAGACTTATGATACTGTGATACATTTATTCCAGTATTTATATGAAGAAACTTCGGGATGAATTTTAGGCCAAGAGGGGGTGTATGTAACATCCTACTATGGCGCACTGAGAAAACTTATTCTTTGAGGACACTTGCTCGCAAGTGATCCAGACTATTATGATATTAAAACTTTGGTCCTTGATTATGATGCGTTATGGTAGATGACATGATGTTTTACTACTCTGACATAGATAGGTGCTATTGACTCGGTTTTACTGAGTGTGCAGGGTTTTGGAACTTGAGGATGTAGAGGCATCGATGGAACCCCTCGGACTCCGGATTGAGTCAGGGAGTGTGTTATTTTGGTTGATTTATTTACTGTGATATTACATTGATTTGATGATATGATGTGGACATGTTCTGACACGATTGTTGATGATGCAGGCTGATGATAGCTTGCCGACCAGACTCACATATGGAGTAAAGGGGCCACACACGATTTCCAAAGAGGTTGAGGGAGAGGTGTGGACAGCAACCCTGCGACAGCCTACTAGCACTCCCATCATGGCTCGAACTGTAGGTTAATGATTACCTAGTTCGAGAGGATGCATGATGCCGTGAGGACAGACTATGGCAGTCGCTCACAATGATTCTAAGGGGTGAGAAATAAGGTGGGGGCCTTATTCCTTAGAGCCCTTAGTCTCCCACAACTTCACCTGGCGGAGTGTTGACTCCAGGGGTTATTGATGTCTACCAATCAGTCAATTTGGCAAGTGGCACCCTTGGAGCACGTGGTCCATCCTGAAGGGCATCTCATGCAGAAGAAACACCAGAGGCGAGTGGCACCCTTGGAGCACGTGGTGCATCCTGAAGGGCACACCGCACAAAAGAAACAAACGAGGCGAGTGGCACCCTTGGAGCACGTGGTGCGTCCTGAAGGGCATGCCACGTTGTCGTTGATGAAGGAACAAACCTAGATGGCCCTAAGACATTTAACACATTGAGAAATTCTTAAACAACCTCCCTAATTAAATGTCGTCCAGTTCAGAATCTAAGTCCTAAGTCTAAAACTTCTCTAGGGTAAAATTTTGTCTAACCTTAAGAAAAAGACCCTATAAAAATAAAAATAAAAATTTAAACTAAAACCCACTTAAGTAATAATTTTAGTTTTCATAAAAACTTTGGGGTAAAATGAAGAGAGTAAAGAAATTAATTAAATCAGTGGATTTAAAATTGTAAAGAAGAAATAAATTATTTAACTTATGAAAGTGTAAAAGATATTAATTTCATAATAAAAAGGAAAAGAGTAAATAGCGCAACTGCCATTTTGGCTCTAATAAAAAGGGGAAAGAAGGGAAAAATAAAAATTAGGAAACTAAGGTATGGAGGAAACATAATAAAGGAAAGAAGGGAAATTACGGTAAAAATTGAGGTAAACATAGTAAAGAATCTGCAATTAAGAACCTTCTAAATTGAACTGAAATAACAACTTCATTTTAGGGAAAGTATTTAAACCTGTAAGGGAATCTAGGAACACCTAGGAGTAAATTTAGGAGAAACTCTAGGTGGGTGAGGGGAAATGAGACAGTTAATAAATTAAAGAAAATAAATTTTGGAGGAAAGTGGGGGATGAACGACACTTGTGCGAAGGAGAATATTTAGAATATTTTTATTAAAACTTAATTTAAATGTGATTTAGGGAAAGTGGGAGGTTCTAAAAACTCTATAAAAGAAAGGGAAGATGAGGAAGAAGGGGATCAGTTGTAAGCGTAATGTTATGCTGCCGGATTTGTTACTTGACAGATTACTTGTGGGGAGTTGGGATTTCTCAGCTCAGATAGGAGTGGTAGCTCGGCCTTGCGAGGCAAGCTGGGAAGCTAGACGTAGCATCTGGATAGTGTGTGGCCCCTTTGCGGCTCGGGGGCCTAAGGGGGAAGAAGAGTACCCCTAGCATTGGCTGGGAGGTACTGATGAGGTATTGACGGTCAGCGAGAGGGAGCGGCACGGAGCGCGTGGACGACACTCGGAGCAAGCGACAATGCAATGGTATGATTGTATTTTAGTAGATTGGAATGCATTACTACTTATGATAGGATCRGTATATCAATGTAATGGATTTATTGGCTTACTTCTGTTACCTACCTCTGTTAATAAAGTTATTTACCTCTGTTATTTAAATAGATAAAGAAAAATTGTCTAATTATCAGTGATGTACAATTTTACTGTGCAAATTCTGAGTAAACTCTAGCCTTGCATCTCCATCCCCTGAACGAAAAATTTTACTGTGCAATGTCATGCTGATAAAACTCTTTTCTGGCAATTTCGGGTGGTAAATTCTTACTGTAAATTGTTCTGGAAATTTGCCTTGTAAATTTGTTACCGATGAAACCTCTTCTGGAAATTTCGTTTTTGTATATGGATATAGTGACATTGTTTCTGAAAAAAATTAAATTGTTTGGTAATTTGTTACTAAAATTGGTTCTGGCAATTTTGTTCTTGCATGCCATGGGTTGTTGGCTATTAGCTCTACGTGTTTTAAACTTTAAGTGTGCACCGTTCAAATTCATGTGCACTGTACAAATCTAAGTGTGCATCGTTCAAATTCGTTTATATTTCCAATCAGTTAGAAGTTAGATTGCATTGATTTTATTTTTGACAGTTAGAATAGCGTACCCCCACGAATTCCGACCACAATCCTTGTGCTTTTTGGTGGTAAGTCCATGCGAATTGGTGGTTGATACACCCACGAATTATGACCACAATATTTTCGTTTTTGGGGTTGTAAGTCTTGCAACTTGTTGGATGATTTAACCACAATTTTCGCTCGCATATCTCTGCGTCTGTGTTGAGTTTTCTCTCTGTTTTGTGGGCGGATACCCACATGGTATTCGACCACATAATATCTGAGTTTATGTTGTTACATAATCTCTGCGTTTTGATTGTAACTACTGGCGATTGACAGAGGATACCTGACGATTGCTAATCACATGATCTCTGTTGTTGGAGTTATAATTCTCTGTGTCTGTGTTGAATGGTAGAGTCAGCGCTGGTTCATGCTCTGCTAGGACAGTGAATTACATTCTGTCATGCCACCTTTAAAATTCTACATTTTAGTAATTTCGTGAGTCTGCAAGGTACCCACGAGTTGATTCTGGGTTCCCTGAATTTCGCCTCATTGTTAGCTACCGATTGATTCTGTTTCTTGATTTTCTCCATACCGATAGTTGCCAGTTAATTACTGCCTGAGAATTCAACCTTATTTACGTCGAGAGATATTAAAGACCCCTTCAACACCAAACTGTCAACTGAGATTTTTACGTGCATTTACTCGGTGGTAAATTTTTATTAAGTTTTACTTAAGGTATCGTGGTTCTATTTATCAATTTAAAAGTAATAAAAATATAGATAAACTTGCTATGGATGATTATTATTGATAATAATGTTCCGTTGATATTGGTGTAATGTTTTTTTTGTTTAACTGTGAAAATTCGATTGGTTATACGATTAAATTATGATTTGACAAGTTGCCCGTAGTAGTTGTAAGATATGTYAAGGTAGGRTGTTGAATTTGAGAATCTAGACTTGAATTTAGAGTGGTCTTGTCTCGTAGTTGATTAAATGTACACTCCCAAGCAACATTGTAGTAGTAGTGAGTAACTTAAGTAGTTATTATTGTTTCTCTAATACAAATTGCCTTAATATAGATAGCTGGTTGATGGMAATACTGATGGTCGTGTTAATGCCATGATTATTGCCATATTGTTGTATTAATTGTCATTATTTTGAATGTGATCGTTATCAATACCAAGCTATTGTAATTTATAAATGTAATGATTGGTTACTTTATGGCAATATTAGTGTATTATAAAATGTGATGTTTTATGTTATTGAAATTTTATGGTTGGGTAACTGTATACTAATTGGATTTATGTTGAGTAAATGGAGCTGTAATGAATGTTAAGGTTGAAGCCAATATTGAGGGTGATGCTAACCTTCAAAGCTATTATTGTTCATGATAAAACTAATGACATATAAGGTTTAAAGTTACTGTTAATTCTTAGGGAAATGATCGATATAAAGGAGTGTTGAATGTATGCTTATGGTAGTGTTAATACAATGTTATTATTGTTTTATAGAAATGATTATGTAATGAAACGTTTAATGGTAATGCTAAGGATTATGGAACTGTCAATGTGGATGTTGTGGTCATTTCTGGTAAGGTTACTGAGTTGGTTATAGATAACCTATCAGATGTGTGTGTTGGTCATTTTAGGTGGTTATTGTAAAATAAAACGAAATATGGTTGTTATTTTATGGTCGTTAAGAAGGAATTAATTATCATTGATAGCAGATGAATTATGACGTCTTGAACTATGTCCAAAGGTTATTATGATTAGTACAAGGGAATTTTGCAATTAACTGACTTGCGCCTTCCGTAGAGGATGTGGTGGTTCTTTTGACTATTGTTGTATTTGTTGGTAATCGGTTAGTTGCTTGGTCTTATTGTGTTGGGTGGGATGTAGACACCTCCATGTTCCTCAGAACAGTCGCCAACCCTGAGACATTAACTGGTTAAAATCGATGGGAACCTGGGCTTCAGTGTTGATTATGTGTCTTGGAGGTCCTAACCATTGCAGTGTAGGATGGGTGGGTAGTCACTCATATTATTTTTCGATTGATTGTCGTTCATTATTTGTAGGGTTTTATGTGCGTCTTAGATCTTTATGTTGTCATCACATCGCATGCGTCATGTTCGTCGTCGTATGGCGACGTAGAGTCGAATGTATCGATTATCCTTGTACACACCCGCACACACACACACACACAAAAAAAAAAAAAAACATTAACACTTGTTATAAGAGATTTGTCGTCATGACGAACGGGAGATTCGTTACAAAAGCATACATATTAACAATGAGATTATCAATTGAATTCATAATGTAAAGGATTTTGAAGGGGTCATAAATTCTTAGAGGGAAAGATAGGTCAATATATCCATAAGTCACAATGATGTGTATTGAAATATATATTGAGAGAAGCAAGTTAAATCATATATTATGATGTATTTAATATTTATAGTTATTTTTTTTATTATATTTGTATAGATTATATTGTAATTAATTTGTATTAAAATATATTTATAGAAGTAAGTTAAATCAATATATTATGATTTATCATATGTATAGTTATTTTATAATATTTGTATAGTTTATA
>JASDQU010280151.1:0-13129 GCA_032191745.1 Picea mariana
GTCTGAATCAGAGGTTGAAGAATAAGAAAGACCCCGGAGAGAAGAAGGGGAACGAGATTTCTTTGAAGAAACTCACGCAGATTTGTTGGTGACCAGATTTCTTTTTCTAGATTGGTGTGGATTCTCCATCACAATGACCGTGAGTACGACCTAGAGAGGAGCTGTGGTCACATGAAACAATCTCCTACAATGTGAAATTATTTTAAACTGAATCTAGGGTCGTTTCCCTCCAAATATCAAATCGCGCCTCCGTATTGGTCGCCGTTTCTTGAGAAGGAAGTTTTAACTCTTGAGAGGTTGCTGTTTCCATGGTTAAAAAAAAAAAAGTTTCAACTCTTGGAAATGAATTGCTAAACAAAGTAGCGGTCAAAGAAAAATACTAATAGTTTGCAGAAAGAGAATTCTTTGATGCCGTAAAAACTCCAATGAAACTTAAAATAACCGCTCAGTAATGTTCTGGAAACTTTTTCTGGGAGTTTATGTGCTAAAAAGATATGAATACTTAATGCAGGTAGAAATATGATCCATAGATTGCGCCAATGACCAATCTTGTAGCAGTGTACCAGCGGAACGAAATTCTGATGGTATATATGACAGACCCGTTTTTTTTACCTAAAAAATTGGTTTTAATCTGGTCGGATTTTCAGGGATAGTGTGGATAATCTGAATTTTTCATGGATAAAGTTCTATACATTTTAAAATTTTTATTTCAAGATTTTACTCCATTTTAAATCAACATAGATGTTAAAAAAACTTATAAAAATTTTGGATGGGATTGAAATTTAAATCAACATAGATGTTAAAAAAACTTATAAAAATTTTGGATGGGATTGAAATTTGCTCACTCATAAAGCCTGACGGAAAAATCACGAGGGAGAAAAAATTACTCGAAAATTAACCCACTCCAATATAAAATATTGTTGAAAAAAACTGTATACCATACCCAATACTATTGGGAAATGTAATAGTAGAATTGTTACGGTGTAAAACCCTTACATCAAGACATTAAATTTCCTTTGGCAAGCTGGTAACCAAAATATTTTAAGTTTTAAAAATTTTAAGTTTTAAATGGACAAGATAGGAGGGAGAATGACTATACGCTGCTGCAGTAGGGGTGGGTAGTAGCTGCAAGTATTTTTGAAGAATGTACAATGGTTACTGTAGTGGAGAGTGGATGATGTAATATTCTACTTATATTATGAATTATAATTAAATTTATGAACTATAAACATGTTTTGTAGGCTGGTGAGCTCAGTACTGATAAGTTGATGGGCTTATGTGTTTATTAGGTCGGAGAGCCTAAGTGTTGATAAGTTGATGGGCTTATGTGTTTATTAGGCCGGAGAGCCTAAGTGTTAAGAGCATGAGTCTGTTTTTTTATATGTAATTATACGGGGGTAAGGGAAAGGGGTTGAAAGGTTGGAAAGAGAGTCTAAGTGTTTAGCCTAGGGGCTAAGTTTATGGGCTTAAGTCCTTGGAAATAATAACTTATTATTATTCCAAAAGCTATGTGAAATGTATGTTTTTATCCTAAGTCCTGGGAGAGACAACGCATGCAACTCCAAGTGTGCAAAAGGAAATGCATGCAGCTCTAGGAAAACAAGTGTCGACCTGGACACATGCGGTTAAAAGCTGAAGCGTCAGTTGAGTTTGGGGTTCGTTCTCTATTATGTCGTCCTCTCTCTGAATGGAGGGATCTTTGCGTCTGATTTCTGTAAGCCTCACATATCTCTGAAATTTGAAGCCTGTGATGTTTTCTTGAGAAACCAATACACCCTCTGCCCGGACGGTTGAGTATGTGTTTGACCTCTGCATGAATTTCTTGTCACGCACCTTGCAAATCGGTGTTACCTCAACCGTGTTGTGTCTGAGTGGCATGTTGTCGTTTCCTGGTTCCACACCCCGTTTTCGTGTTGTTGTTGCCACCTGTGAGTTAACCAAACATTGTTGTTGTTGTTGTTATCCTGAACTTGTAGGAATTGAATTGAAAACTGGTGGAAGAACCAGGTTTTTAGGCCTGTGGTAGAAGAGGCAAGTTGTTAGGCCTGTGAGCAACTCTCTCCATGTGAGAGAGTCTGCTGGGGAGTGGTTTTCTTCCAAAGAGATTCCAACACCAGCTACGAAGCTTTGAGAATTTCTTATCCAACCTGTTGTCGAGGCCCATAGGGGAGGTCAAGCACCGATGGACTGTTCTTGTGAAGGTGTATACTCCCGGGAAGAACATGCATGTGGAGAATGAAAGTCTATGAGTAGTGCGTGTAAGAAGGCTCCTAGAGAGAATCTTTTCGGTTTGTCTGTGCAGTTTTCCTGTAACCTCAACCTAGTCTAGGATTCCCTTGCCTTGGGTGGAGCTGAGTCCCAGCTCGAGGGTAACCCATTGTTGAGCGTGATGAGAAGTGAACTCTAAGGCTGGGAGGTTTGCGGAAATTCTACACGTGTTTGGTGGAGTTACTACAGTTTCAAAGATAAGTATATGCATGTGTTTAATTTCAATTAAAATGCATGTTTTTGATGCTTGCAATATAATCATGTATTCTGTTGCAATGATATTTACTGTTGATTCCATTAATTCAGTATGTTAGCAGTACTTATATGTTTACTCTATTAAGCAACTTAACTTCATTTAAATGCATACTACATAAGTAGGAGAATTCTTTCACATAGTAACGTTGCATAACAAGTGGGTTGATGGCCCGGAATGTTATAATATGCTATAAGAGCCCAAGGTTTCAACGTTGAGCCTGGATGGGCTGGATAAGAGGTGTTTAGACCCAAGGTTTCGAGAGAAAATTGTGTCTGGAGGATTAATTCCAAACTTTAGAATGTTTCTGAGTGCCAACAGGTTACTTGGTCATGTATGAAGCTCAGGAGGAGTAGTAGTAGAATAAAACCGCAACTGGTGTGGTATTTGACCACATAGAGAGAGGGTTCTCAATACTTGGGGCGTTGGAGCCATAGGATTTGTTCGGAAAGAAGAGAAAAATCGTTACGACTGTTAGATCCGGAGAAGCCTTTCGGGAGGATATCCGAGAAGCCTTTCGGGAGAAGATCTACACCGTAGATCTGGGAAAAGGATCTCATCCATTGGATCAAGCAGAAGGGAAGATGGTAATTTTGGAAGTTCGACTGTCGGGAGAAGTGGAATGTGCTGACGCAAAAACTCCCGAAGCTTGAAATCATGAAATCTCGAAGAGCCGAAGTAGTGGGCCGGGTTGACGTCACTGGGATGGACGTGGTACATGGGATGTGTGCCATGTGTCAGTGGGTCCCGAAGAGAAAAGTAGACGTAGTGGGGTTGAGGGGCATCACCTGAGGTAACGTGGACCTTCTTAATCACACCACATGTCACCACCCTAGTTGGTGACAATTGTGTTGTAGGCTTGATGGCTAGAAAGGTCGAAATTTCAGAAGTTGAGAGTTGGAGAGGGAATTGAGTGTGAGAGCCTCTAGGACCGAAATCCCGAAACCTCAAAACCCGAAACCCCAAAGTCCTGATTAGAGAACCTTGAGACCTAGCACTTGGCCACGAACCATGGTCGCATGGGTTGGGAAACTAAGAGAAAGGGGCTAAGGCCTAAGTCCACTACAGAGCTAAGCAAAGCTTGAAAAAATCATGGAAACTGTAAATTTTATTGAGTCAAGTTATTTATCAATGCTGTGGGATTTGTTAAGAAATAATGACCTGAGAAATTCTGGTTGTCTGCACATTGTGTTTGTAGAAGTTTAACGAGCACCGGAACTGAATAGAATTTCCACTGAGTGCAAATAAATGGAAGAGACATATAATGCTTCCAATTCAAAGAATGAAGCTAAAGGGATGGATGTTCATTTGGGAGTTGAAGGATCGAAATCCAATGGGAATGGAGAAGAGATAGATAAGGAAGGGAATATGATGAAGATCATTGAAAAATTGTAGAAAGATGCCCAAACTTGCCGAACAGATAGTAGAAAGCTCAGGAAAACTCAGGATAAACAAGGTGAATTCAACTTAAAGTTGTTAAAAAGATTGGAGATAATAGAAAAGAAGTTGGACCAGGAGAGAGACTCAAAAAAAAAAGGGAGTCACCAGACTTCTGAGGGAAGAAGGTCAAGGAGTGTGGGTAGACACCATCATCACTCCCAAGGTCACTCCAAGAGAAGGACACATAGTAGTTCAAGACCATATCCTAACAAAAAGCACAAAAGATATTGAGTGGATGAATTGAAGGGAGAGATGAACAAGATTAAGCCTCCTACGTTTGATGGAGAACATCATAAGGAAGAAGATTCTGAAACATGGTTGCTTGGTATGAGGAAATACTTCCAACTACAGAATTATTCCTCTCATGGCAAAGGAAGAATTGCAATGTATGAATTGAAAGGAAAAGCATCCATGTGGTGGAATCAACTTGTGCAGGTGCAACACATTAAAGAGAAAGATATCACTTGGAAAGAATTCAAGAGGTATTTTGAGAAGAAGTATTTGACTAAGAGATAATATGACAGAAAGATGAAAGAGTTCTTTGAACTCAAGCTAGGCATCATGACTATTGATGAGTATGATCATAGGTTTTTGGAATTGCTGAAGTATGTTCCGTTCATCAATGAGGAGATTGTCAAGATTCAAAGGCATTTGAGTGGGCTGCCATCTTCCATTGGGGACAAGATCTAGTATGATGACCCCAAGACCATCGAAGAGACGATAAGAAAAATGAAATGCTTATATGAACATCAAAGAGAAAATCCTGCCTTTTGGAAGGCTTGGGATGACCAGAGGAAGTTCGAGAAAGAATAGAGGCATAAGGGAAACAAACCTACCTTTTTCAAAATTACTTCTCAAGCACAACCATCATTTAGAGAGCTGAGAATGGCTGGCGTAGGGGAATGAAGGCCAAGACAGATGCCCATTCAGTGTTGGGGCTATCAAGGAAACCATAAGTACAAAGATTTTCCCCACAAAAATGGAAAATTGAGAGTTGTCTATAATGTTCAGCAAGATGAAATAGTGGAGGACATGGGAGCTAGAATGCTAAGGATCTATGCAGCCCTGGAAAACAAGCAAGTGTAATATCAGTCGCACATGATTGAAGTAGAAGGTATGATTAACAACCAACCATTTACTATTTTAATTGATTTAGGGGCTAACCATAGTTATATATATCCTAGAGTTTTGGAAAGTTTTCATTTGTCGAGAAACAAACATGAAAATTCTTGGTTAGTGCAACTGGCTACAGGAACCAAGAGAAAAGTCACTAAGTTAGTTAAGCCCCATCGAATGGATATGAAAGGACTGAGCACAAAGGATAAATTGAATATTCTGCCTTTAGGATCTTATGACTGTCTAATTGGGATGGACTAATTGGACTAGCACCATTCCATCTTGAAATGTCGTAATAAGACATTCACTTGCTTGGATGAGGAAGGAAATTAGAGAACACTCCAAAGAATTCTCAGAGTTGTTGCTATCAGAGAAATATCAAAAATGTAGTTGAAGAAGTGCTACAGGAAAGGTTGTCAATTATTTGCATCCCATGTGGAGGAAACACCTAAGGATAAGGTGTCAAGTATTGGATATCATGTGGTACTAAAGGAGTTTGAAGTTATATTCTAGGAGGTACCAGGATTACCTCTGGAAAGAGATATGGACTTCTCTATAAACTTGATGCGTGGAGAAGCTCCAGTTTCAAAAGCTCCTTACAGAATGTCTAGGCCAGAGCTGAAAGAGTTGCAATTGCAGCTTGAAGAGCTTCTCAAGAAGGGGTATATACACCCAAGTGTGTCACCTTGCGGTACCCGGTCCTGTTCATGAAGAAGAAGGATGGGACACTGAGATTGTGTATCCATTTCAGACAATTGAACAAAGCAATTGTAAAGAAAAAATATTCTTTACCAAGGATTGATGACCTCTTCGATCAGTTGAAGGATGCGAAGATATTTTCGAAGATAGACCTCAGGTCTTTATATCATCAGGTAAGGATAAAGGATGAAGACATCAACAAGACCACCTTCAGAACAAGGTATGGTCATTACAAGTTCACAATGGTGCCATTTGGGTTGTTAAATACACCTGTTGTTTTTATGTGCCCGATGAATGGTGTATTGAGGGACTATCTAGACAAGTTTGTCATAGTCTTTCTGGATGACATCTTGGTGTATTCCAAGTCAGAGGAAGAGCATGAGAAACATTTTAGGATGGTATTGTAGGTGCTAAGAGAGCACCAATTGTATGCCAGGTTGAGAAAATGTTTGTTTTATCAAAAGAAGAACCATTACTTGGGGCATATTATTTTGAAGGATGGGATAGTTGTAGATCCTGAGAATATTGAGGCCATTAGAGAATGGTCAGTGCCAAAGAATGTGACAAAATTCATATCCTTTATGGGTCTAGCTTCTTATTACAGAGGTTTTAACATGGGGTTCTCAATAATAACTCACACTATCACTTCCTTGCAAAGGAAGGAGATGAAGTTTCAGTGGATAGAGGATTGTGAGAGAAGCTTCCAACAATTGAAGCAAATGTTGACCAATGCTCCAATCCTGAGGATTGGAGATCCAAATGAACATTTCGTGGTGTGCATAGATGCATTCAAAGAAGGAATGGGGGGAGTCCTTAGTCAAAATGGATTCATGATTTGTTATGAATCCAGAAAGTTGAAAGAGAATGAAAGGAACTATGCCACCCATGATTTGGAGTTGGCAACCATAGTGCATGCTCTAAAGAAATTGATACATTACCTCATGGGAAGGAGGTTTGAACTGAAAACAAACCACAACGGTGTTAAGTATTTGTTTGATCAGCCAACCTTGAACGCTAGGTAAAGTAGGTGGATGGAGTTTCTGTGTGAGTATGACTTTGATATCAAGCATATCAAAGGGAAAGAGAATAAAGTGGCTAATGCACTCAACAAGAGAGTACATGAATTACATGCTACAACCATTAGCATGTACCAAACTGATATTAAAGGAAGAATTTCAGAGGTTGCAAATACAGATTTGTAGTACAGGGATTTGGTAGCAAAGCTACAACAAGGTAAGATGTCACAGAAAGTGGAGATTTATAAATTAGAAACAGATGGAAAACTTCTATACAAGAACATAATTTATATACCTAATGTCCATGACTTAAAACATATGATTTTGCATGAAATGCATAATGTGCCTTATGCAGGGCACCCTGGATATCAGAAAACTGTGGCAGAAGTCAAGAGACATTACTTTAGGCCAGGTATGAAGAAAGAGATTGTTGAATACATCACCATATGTATGGAGTGACAAAAGGTTAAGGCTAAGAGAATACATCCATCAGGGTTGTTGCAACCTTTACCCATTCCTGAGTGGAAGTGGGAAGTGGTGACAATGGATTTCATCACAGGATTGCCTAGAACTGGAAAGCAGCATGATTCCATCATGGTGGTGGTGGAAAATCTTATGAAAGATGCCCATTTCATTCTATTAAAGACTACTCACAAGAAAAAAGATGTTGTCGACATCTTTGTGAAGGAAGTGGCACGATTGCATGGAATTCCAAAGACAATTGTGTCTAACAGAGACCTGGAATTTACCTCAAATTTCTAGAAGGGGTTGTTCAAAGGATTTAGAACAAATCTGAACTTTAGCACATCTTATCATCATGAGTTGGATAGGTAGATAGAGTGGGTGAATCGAGTAATACAAGACATACTGAGGATGTATGTGATGGACAAACCATCGAAATGGGAAGACTACATACATTTGGTAGAATTCTCCTACAATAATGGGTATCAAACATTGTTGAATATGAGCCCATTTGAAACACTTTATGGAAGAAAGTAACATACTCCAATAAGCTGGGATAATCCAGTTGACAGGACAGTAGTTGGGCCAGAGTTGCTCAAGGAAATGGAAGAACAAATGCTAAAAATTAAGTAGAATTTAAAATCTACCCAAGACAAGAAGAAAAGTTATGCTAACAAAAATAGAACCCACAGAGAGTTTAAAGGGGGTGATCATGTTTTCTTGAAATTAAAATCCAATAGAAGTTCCCTAAAGCTGAGAAACTATGACAAGTTGGCAGCTAGATGTTGTGGGCCATTTGAAATCCTATAAAGGATTGGGCTAGTTTCATATATGCTTGCATTACCTACATCCATGACTATACATAATGTGTTTCATGTTTCATTTCTTAAGAAATATATACCATATTCTAATCATGTAATTGATAGGAATGTGATTCAGGTGGAGCAAGAAGGTGTCCTGCAAGTGCATCGTCTGTGCATATTTGACGAAAAAATAAAACTTCTCTGGAATAGAGCCATAGAGATTGTAAAGGTCCAGTGGACCTGGTACGGTCTTGAGGATGCGACATGGGAGCATGAATATGCTATGTGGGTAGAGTATCTACATCTTTTTTAAAATTTTGGAAATCTTGTTGATGTTGTGTAAAATTTGCACCGAGGATAGTGCAAAAATAAGGGGATGGAATTGTAATATCCCCCAACATTGCCCAGTTATATTATGAATTATAATCACGTTTATAAACTATAAACATGTTTTGCAGGCTGGTGAGTCGAGTATTGATAAGATGGTGGGGTTATGTGTTTATTGGGCCAGATAGCCTAAGTGTTAAGGAAAGGAGCATGTTTTTATATATGTAAATATGAAAAACATTAATAAAAATATAAACATCACTGCATGTAAACCGACCACGAAGAAAGAGTGATGTGGGACTAAGCTTCCACAGAGGGGGTAAGGGAAAGGGGGTTGATGGAAAGAGAGGCTAAGTGTTGAGCCTAGGGGCTAAGCTTAGGGTCTTAAGTCCTTGGGAATAATAACTTATTATTATTCCAAAAGCTATGTGAAATGTATGTTTTTATCCTAAGTCCTAGGAGAGGCAGCGCATGCAACTCCATGTGTGCAAAAGGGAATGCATGCAGCTCTAGGAAGACAAGTGTCGACCTGGGCACATGCGGTTAAAAGATGAAGCATCATCTAATTTTGGGGTTCCTCCTCCATTCTCTTGTCTGTTTTCTGAAAATAGGGGTCTGTGTGACTGAGTTCTGTAAGCCTCACATAGCTCTGAAATTCAAAGCCTGTGATGTTTTTTTGAGAAGCCAATACACCCTCTTCCCAAAATGGTTGAGTCTGTGTTTGACCTCTGCGTGAATTAATTATCACGTACCTTGCAAACCGGTGTTACCTGAACCGTGTTGTTTCTGAGTGGTCTGTTGTTGTTTCTTGGGTCCACACCCCATTTTCATGTTGATGTTGTCACCTGTGATTTAACAAAACATTGTTGTTGTTGCTATTATCCTGAACTTGTGGGAATTGAATTGAAAACTGGTGGAAGAACCAGGTTGTCAGACCCTTGGTAGAAGAGGCAGGTTGTCAGGGCTATGAGAAACTCTCTCTGTGTGAGAGAGTCTTCTGGGGGGTGGTTTTCTTCCAGAGAGAGTCCATCATGAGCTACAGAGCTCTGAAAATTCTTAATCCGTCCTGTTGCCGAGGCCTAGAGGGAAGGTGAAGCACCGATGGACTGTGCTTGTGAAGATGTATACTCTTGGGCGGAACAAGCATGTGGCGAATGAGATTCCGTGAGTAGTGGGCATAAGAAGGATCCTGGAGAGAATCCTTTCGGTTGCTTTGTGTAGTTTTCCAGTAACCTCAGCCTAGTCTAGGATTCCCTTGCCTTGGGTGGATCTTAGTCACAGCTCGGGGGTGACCCACTATTGATCATGATGAGCAATGAGGTCTAAGGCTGAGAGTTTCATGGAAATTCTTCATGTGGCTGGTGGAGTTACTATAGTTTCAAAGATAAGTATATGCATGTGTTTAATTTCAATTAAAATGCATGTCTTTGATGCTTGCAATATTATCATGTATTCCGTTGCATTGATATTTACTATTGATTCCATTAATTTTGTATGTTAGTAGTAATTATATGTTTACTCTGTTGAGCCATTTAACTTCATTTAAATGCATACTACATAAGGTGGAGAATGTTTCTGCGTAGTAGCATTTCCCGACAAGTGGGTTGTTGGTCAGGGATGTTATAGATGAGGCCTGACATAGTCAGAGAAAAATTTTGTGGGGTAGCTCATAGTTAAAGAAGTTATTGTGTGTTGTATCCAACAAAATTATAATTCTCCTAAAGCTTTGAAAATTGGATATTGAATATAGAAGTGTTGTTCTTCTGGGTGGTCAGTGTGGTCATAATGCTAGGTGCCCAGTGTCACACTAAAAGATTTGTGTAACTAGTGCAAATAAAAGCATTGGAAAAAAAAATCTAACTGACAAAAAGAGCATCTTCTAGCTAAGTGGACACAACTGTGAGAGGTAGAGGAAGAAAATTTATAAGAGAAATTTGCATAATATAAAAAACATGTTATAAGAGGAGACTAAATACCTGAAAATATTCAAGATTGGGTGTGGTGATGAAAGATGTGGAAATATGTTCTTAAAAATAAGAATGTATTAGAATGTCCTTATTAGATCTTGGCTATGAAAATAGGATGTTAAATAGATTCGACCCTTTTGCTTACCTTCACTATTAAAACCAAAAATGAAGTTCTACTAGGCATCCATCCCAAACCGCATCCTCTAAACACTGGAAGAGAGGTCATCACGATGCTCGCCCTGTAAGGGAAGGTTAAGAAGGTCTCATGAGGCTGAGAGCAAGCAAAGGTTAAGAAGGTATCCAAAGGTAGAAGTGAGGAGGTCTTCCTCCCATCGACCTTAAGAAGGTTGTTTTGGATCTACATGTCCACATTTCTTGTTTATGTTTTAATTAATATTTTTTTTTATTCAATATTTTATTTAATATTTTTTTCTATCTTTACGAGGGGAAAGTTCAAATCGTTGGGGGAGGGGTTTCTTGTTCCACAAACAAGGGGGTCTCATACACCAGTTTGGTGTGTGATTTGATAGTGACCTTAAAATTAGATGATTATTTATTTTCATGAATCAATGGAATACCTAGTAAAACTTTTTTATGTTTTACTGAAGGTGTATCTTTACAAGGGACAAGTTCAAATAGTTGGGGGAGGGGTTTCTTGTTCCACAAACAAAGGGGTCTCATACACCAATTTGGTGTGTGGCTTGATCGTGACCTTAAGATTATATGATTATTTATTTTCATGAATGGGCGGAATACGAAGTAAAATATTTTTATGTTTTACTCAAGGTGTATCTTTACAAGGGACAAGTTCAAATCTTTGGGGGAGGGGTTTCTTGTTTCAAAAACAAGGGGATCTCATACACCAATTTGGTGTGTGGCTTGATCATGACCTGAAAAATAGATGATTATTTATTTTCATGAATGGGCCGAATACCTCGTAAAACATTTTTATGTTTTACTCAAGGTGGGGTGACATGTGTGGGAGACCGGGGTAGGGGAAATATTGAGTAATCACCCCACCTTGAGTTTTACTTCGTATTCCCCACAACTTATATAATTACTCAATATTCTTTGTGGCACCCCCACCCTCAAAATATTGAGTAATTATGTGAGTTGGAGAACTACCGAGTAAAACATATTTTACTCAAATTGGGGGTGAGGGGAAATATTAAGTAAAACATAAATACTACTCAAACTGGGTATTTCCCCCAACTCAGATAATTACTCAATATTCCCTATTACACCCCCACCCTCAAAAAATTGAGTATGTTTTACTCAATACTTCCCCCCTCCATCCTCACCCTCAATTGAAAATGAAGATAATCAAGTTTGACATTATCTCATGTACAATAAAAATATAGTTATTACTGTCTACTATGCTATAAATAAAAACCTACATAAATGAAAGCATTCCACATCTTTTTCTCTCTATTTTTGTAGCAATGTTTTTACTCAGTGTAATATCAAATTATCTGATGTCCACTGAGTTGTGGTCCTACAATTAATCGGTGGGATTTTTCCATGGATGGAGAGGTTCTATTCTCAAGGTGTGTGATATTCTCTAATCCCCGAACTCCGGCAAAAAAAAATAAGGGGTGTTATTGTTAAAAAGAAAAAAAAAATGATACATTTCTTTTAATCGAGGGATTCTCATACACCAATTTGACCTCTAACTTTGTTGCGACTTTAAAATTAGATTATTATTATTATTACTATTATTATAAAAACCATTCCCAATTTAAATTTTATCTTTACATTTTCTTTTCAGCATGATACTAAGAAATTTATAAATGATCCATATATTCTCAACTATATTGAACTTTAAATATTTAAAAACCTCAAATAAAGAAATTAAGTGACAAAGTACTTAATATCAAAACATCTAATATTTTAATAATCAAATTATTAAGTGAAAAACCACTTATTTTACAAATAAGAAATCTCATACATCAATTTAATGGATTCACACTTCTCTTAAAAACAAATATTATTATTATCAATTAAAAATCATTTTCAATTTAAACTCTATTTAAAATACTTGATAATACTTTTATTTTGTACATAACAAAAATTTATGAATGATCCAAAAATTTATGAATGATCCATGCATTCCCAATTTTTACTTAGAAACATCAAATAGAGAGATTATGTGACACAGTCCTCATCGAGACATGGAATCCGAATACTTTTGTTTACGTTGTTTTTCAGGTCCGAAAGGTTAAAGAAGTATGTGACAATAGAGAATGCAATAAACAACCAAGCTCCCAAGATGGCATGAATTCGGATCGGATTCCTCGTATTATGAGATATAGTTTGATTCGTCGTATTATGAGTTATTGTTTAATGTAAAATATTTATTTATTAACATATTTTTTTATAAGTATTATTATTATTTTTTATTATAGTTATTTTTTTTTAATTATAATAATAATATGTTTTTAAAGTCACGGTTAAGTTAGACATTACATTAGTGTAGGAGTTAATTATTGTGTTGAAAGATTGTATATTTTAGTATAGGGAAAATGTTTATGTAATAATAAAAAATAATCAATATTGTTTTCTAACATTAAATTTTTTTAAATTAATTGCATGTTCAACTTAGTATGGGAGAAATGTTCATGGAACATAAAGCATTAAAATAATAATAATAAATTAATAATGGAAAGTAAAAAATAAAAATTATAATAAAAAATTATGTGAGTTTCATTATACACACACTACAACTCAATATGGAGAGATGAGAGATGTCCATATAACTTAATGCATTAAAAAAATAAT